>RJWM01004660.1:0-99277 GCA_004363535.1 Dasyprocta punctata | reverse complement strand
TTGGGTTTTGTCTGTGAGCTCTCTGCCTACCCCTCTGTCTTTAAGATTTCTACCTGCCTGGTCTTCCTAGTCGTGTGCACGGAGTAGTTCAAGGTGAAGGGGGTGGCATCTGTCTGCCCCTGCGTGGATGTGTGAGTGTGGGGCATTGGTGCTGGGCTTCTCTACATTTCTGGAGCTGCCTGATGCTTCCCAAACCTTCTGGGAGTAGGACTCCCAGAGGGAGGAATTGGTAAGGGCAGGAGCCAGCATGGTTGCTTCGTTTAAAAAACGAAGCATACAAAATCTCACTTTCTTTTCCAGTCAAAAAGTCAATAATATGTGGGGCATGATGGTGCACATCTGCAGTGCCTCTACTTTTGGAGCCTGAGGCAAGAGAATCACAAATTGAAGTCCAGGCTGGATAACTTAGTGACTTAGCAAGACTCCCTCCCTCTCTCTCTCTCTCTCTCTCTCTCTCTCTCTCTCTCTCTCTCTCTCTCTCTCTCTCTCTCACACACACACACACACACACACACACACACACACACACACACACACACACACACACAAATAAAGTAAAATAAAAGGATTGGGGATGGAGCTCAGTGTGAAGGCCCTGGGTTCAATCCCCAGTACTGGAAAAAAAAAAAAGAAAAAAGAAAAAGAGAAAGTGAGTAGCTAGAAAAGGTGTTTGGCCAAAACATTAATTTGTAAAGAAGATTGTAGAAACAAGAAAATGAAAAATATTCAGTTCAGTCACACAAGATTCCTCCATCCAGAGACAAGCACTAATACCATTTTAAGATATTTCCTTCCCCCTTTTTTTTTTTTTTTTTTTTTTTGTGCTCTTCACTTTCTTCAAAGGGTAAAGGACAGAATTCCAGGGGAAAGTGGTCTCTTTTTCAGAGGTGGTAAGGCACTGGATTTGGCATGAAGGTTCAGGAATTGTTGAGTTACCCATGCTGGCCAGGCAGGTCCTGGGGTGGCAGACAAGTAAGAGTTTTCACCGTTTGGTTGGCCTGGGGCTGGCAGTCCCCAGGACATGGCCTGTAAATTTTGTGAAGAGCCTTTGGTTTTTTTCAAATAGGATTTCATTGGGTTTCCTAATATATGTCACAGATAAAAAGGGCATTTAATTAATTAACTTAGGAAAATTTTTAAAGACAGAGTCTCACTATGTTCAGGCTGACCTTTAACTCCCATATGTAGCCCAGGCTGGTCTTGAACTCATGGTGATTCTCCTGCCTCAGCCTCCCAAGTTCTATGATTATGGGCATGTGCCACCATGCCCAGCAAAGAGGCCATTTTAGCCATATGAATTCATTTCACAAATTCAGATGAGCAAAATTTCAAAATCAATCAATAAGAACCATATGACTACTTTTGAGTGTAGGTTTATGTGTTACATTTGCAGCCTTCAGCAGCCTCAGTGTCCAATTCAGGTGAGATTATTATATTTATAACCTTGAATGAATCCTGCTTGCAAATGGTAATTTTATTTTTATTATTTTATTTTACTTATTTATTTTTTTGGCACCAGAGATCGAACTCACAACCTTGCACCTGCCAGGCAGGTGCTTAAGCTGCTGAGCCAAACTCCCGGCCCTAGTTTTTTGAGGCAGGGTTACACTATGTAGCTCAGGCCGGCCTTGCGCTTGCGTTGTAGCCCAAGCCGGCCTTGAACTCACAACGCTCCTCCTACCTCAGCCTCCCGAGTGCTGGGATTAAAGGCATGCGCCATCACGCCCGGCTAGCAAATGGTAATTTTAAAAAATGCTTATTTTGAGATTTAAGGAAATTCTTTAAACCACGAAAATTACTCTGAGATGTGCTCAAAAACAAGCTGAAACACTAGTTAATACATCAAAGTGTTCAGTTTTGGAAGGCACACAGTTGTGATACAAGTTATGTACAGTAAAAGATTGAATCACGTATTTGTAGACTACTGAGTACCCAGGGGAGCCTCAGGCTTGTGGAGCAATGTTTGGGGAGGCCAGCTTCAGCTGTGGCTCTCTGGACTGGGAAAGTGTGTTATAGGCTGGGGCTTGTCAGTAGCCAGTGTGAAACTGTTGGTTACTTTGGGATCAAGGGCTCTTACTGGAGGATGAGCCCGTGGCCTAGTCTGACCTCACTGGTGACCTCAGGCATGGGTCCATGTATTCCTGTAGCAACCCATGGACACTTGATGGCTGGCCTTTCTTTCCTCTGGAATAGCCATGGCTAACATTTACTGAGCAGGAGCTAGGTGCTAGGTCCCATCTGGTGGCTTTGCATCATCAGACACTTACTGTGGTAAGGAAATTAAGAGTGTTTACACCAGCTGGGCATGGTAGCACGTGTCTGTAATGCTAGCACTAGGTAGGCTGAGGCAGGAGGGTCGTTGCCAAGTTTGAGGCAAGCCTGAGCTTGTGTAGTGAGTTCAAGGGCAATTTCAACTACATAGCAAAACCCTGTCTCAGAATGCCTAAGCAACACAACACAACACAACACCCCAAAGTGTTTACACTGTTCCTAGGCAGAGGAGTAAATGTGGCCGGAAGGAACATTTGGGGCAGCATCTTAAGGTAGAAGGCAGGACTAAGTGGCTACAACTAACAGGGCCTTCAGTTAAACATATAGCCTTGGATTTGATGGATGGGCTATTCCGCTGCAGAGTCCGATGCTGTTCCTAGACCCTTCCTTCTCTCCCTTCCTCTTTCTCTCCTCTAAGTAAGAGACAATGTAGGAAAGAGACTCAGAAAATATTTGTTGAGGAATGAATGCAAACAGTAAAATGTGAACCTGCTAGGGTATGCTTGTGTCTCACTCCAGTCCTGATGACACAGCAGAGCTGTAGCTTGAAGGAGGTTGGTGCCTGAGGTCACCTCTTGCTACCTGTGCAGCAGTGAGCATGACATATACCCTTTCTGGAGCTCAGCTTCCTCATCGAAGAAGGAGGCAAACGATGATAATAATGTTAATAGCCCACAGCTATAGTGGCTGCATATTTAGTTCTACACACGAAATACTGTTCTAAAAATGTTGGTTCTATTAACTCATTTAATTTTCTCATTGACCCTCCTTGTAAAATAGATATTTTTGTCACCCTAATTTGCATATGAGGACACTGAGAGACTTGCACAAACTAAGCAAGGCCTCTGTGACCCAAATCTATGGCCTTAATTTTTATACTTCCAGCCGGGTGTGGTGGCGCACGCCTTTAATCCCAGCACTCGGGAGGCTGAGGTAGGAGGAGCGTTGTGAGTCCAAGACCAGCTTGGGCTACAAGGTGAGCGCATGGCCGGCCTGAGCTACACAGTGTGACCCTGCCTCAAAAAACCAGGGCTGGGAGTTTGGCTCAGCAGCTTATGCGCCTGTCAGGCAGGCATGAGGTTGTGAGTTCAATCCCCGGTGCCACAAAAAAATCTTATACTTCCGTGTGAAAGGTATGTATGGAGTATCTTTTAGACCCATTCCCCCCTTTCCTGAGCACTGGTTGTCATCTGTGTGTCTCTGCAGCTATCTTTATGCCATATCGCCTGTTCCCTGGAACATAGTTTGGACCACCCTGGACATTTAGCTCAAGCTAGGCCTTCACATTTTCTCTACAAATGTGGAATTGGGATTCTGAGTTGTTAGTTTCCATTGTTTGCTTAAATTTAAGATGTGTAGAATCAGAAGGCAGGACTGTCCCTGTTTGGCCAAGTGATATCCAAAGTACAGAAAGGAGAGAGTGGTCAGTGAACCCAGGCCTTGAGTCTCCATGCTGCTCCCTCCTGGGGTGTACAGTTGAGCCCCCCACCCCCATTTGAATGGGTATCTGCATTTTGCAAGAACAGAGTTCCTATGTGAGCATTGTATTAAACTATGTCTGTGGGAAGGGTTTTATAGGCTTCGATCTGAAGACACATTATAATTTGTAATGTTTTCAAAGTTAATAGATATTAAGCCTTTGCATTCTCAGTAATTTAAGTTTCACTAAGATGGATCCTCTGTACCATGTACCCCTGATAAATATATTTTTTATTTAATTTACGGAGAAGACATAATGCCCATGAGACCCTTTTCACCCTTTTGTTGGTGTGTGTGGGCACCAGTGAGACTTGGCGATAAAGCCCATCTCCCCAGCACAGTCACCTTGGTTTGAGTTCCATTAGTGAGACCCTGGTGACAGCAAAGAAGGCAGGTTAAAGAGGTTGCTGTGGGTCCTTTGTGAAGGACTGCTAAGCTCCCCCAGATGACTGCCCTTTGAGTCCCTGCAGCATGCAGCTTCCTTTTTGTACACTGGCTCCATTTAAAGTCATTAAAGTGGAGATCTGTTTGGATAAGTTCATCCAAATTCTGTAAACGCCACTTCCGCACAAATGAATGCTGGCAATCAATTTAATTTTTCAAATAAAATGATTAAATTGCTATTATTGTCAGATCACTTTTTATTAAGAAAACCTTTTAAAATGTTAATTATTAGACCCCTTGAAACACTTTCATCTTTCCCGACTTTGCTCTTGAGCAGAAAGTGTCTGCTTGTTCCTCACACCAACTGAAGGGAAACACGGGCTTCTCTTTTTTACACCTGCAACTATTCTCCTTAGCTCTAATATTTATGTGAATTTAACTTTAATTTTTCAGCCTTTCATCTTCTGAATTAGTCGTATAATGCACAGATCACTCCTTCAATGCTTCTTTCCTGTTTATTTGCCTTAACAATAGATTCATTAACTAGATTTGGGTGCTCAAGCCATGCGACCACATCCATTTCAAAGGAAGATTTAATGGCATTTCATATTTTTCTACATTAAGGAAGATTAAAGTATATTACAATACCCTTTACTGCCCTATTTTCTTCATTTTAGAAGTGGTCAGTTTTAAAATTTTTTTCCCCTCTCTTTCTTTCATCTGCAGTGTTCGATAAATTGTCCAGGCCTTTCAGATGATAGCCCCAGCAAATTGAGTTCTATATTACAACTCGGACGCATTGTTTAGCCCATCAGCAGTCAGATAAAGCACCCCTATTCACACAGGACATCAAAAGAACAAATATATGTTCGAAGTGGGTAAAAAGAGGACTGAGACTCAGATATTTCATTTTCTTAATTGTTAGTGATTATTTGGCTAGTTTCAGGGTGATCCTTTTGCTGACTGTGAACCTAGATTTACTTGCTTCATGTAATAGTGGTATGAAATCCATATCATATCACCCCGGACCTAGATCTATATTCATGACCACAAATTACACTATTGGCAGACAGGGCAGGTGCATCATCTTTTAATAGCCCAAGGGGCCATCATACTAACATTTTAATAGTGGGCTGTAATGTGAAATGCAAGATCTGGACTTATGCCTTTTTATTTTAGCCATGTACCATCTTGTGAAATTGTCAGGGGACTTGAAGGCATTCTCAGGCTTGAGCAAGGGAGATATTAAGTTTTAAGTTTTTTTTATTTTTATTTTTTTGTAAGGTAGAGGAGGCAGGCTTTGGGGCACCTTTTGGGATGAAGTTTTATTTGGGTGTGCCATCTATCAGCCCAAACTGTCATGGGGAGTACTCCCCCACCTCAATAAACACAATATAACCTTCTTTGACACTGAGTCTAAACAAAGTTTGGGGATGTTAGTAAGATATGGGAGGAAAGGGAACAAGACAGATTTTATAACAGTACAATCATGGGGTGTAGGTTTTAGGCAATAAGCAGGTAGCCTAGTTTTCTCAAAAGAAAAAAGAAAATAATGGAAAAGTGTAACATTCATTCGGAGGCCTCAAAGGCATAAAAAACCCAATTCCAACTGTTATAGGTCCCTGCAGGAGTCTACAAAAGAACTAAGCTTTTTAAGTAAGAAAACTAGATTCTGGCCCACAGGGCCCTGTCATTGCTGCTTAATGGATGAAACTCTTTGGATATAAATATGCTGTTTACGTCTCAGCTTCAGCTTTCATAAAATATAACCTTTTTATGATTTACGACCCACAGAAAAACTGGAGGATGGATTTTTAGCTCTGAATTGGTTGGATGTCAACAAGAAAAATATAGATAACATATTGAGGTAGTGGGGTGTTAATGCCACACAAAATGATGAAATTATTTTTGTTTAGAAAAGTTAAGTTTGTTCTTAAAGTTGTTAGTGGATGGTGGTTGTGTGAGGCAGGCCTGATGAAAACCTGTGAATGTCTCTCATTTTTAAGTCCTTACCCGGTGGCTTACAAGTTTGAGCATGTTTACTCAGTTCTCAATCAGTAATGTCTCCTTGAAAAGTTTGGGCTAAGCACAGATTCTTCAAAACTAGGAATGGCTGTTCAATGGCTAAATCACCCAGAGTTTCAAGTGCTGCCTTTTGGTCACATCTTCTAACATCGAATGTAGAAGCCACACTGATGCCTCTTCAGGAGGTAGTGGAACAGGTCTTTTTTTTTCCTCCCCTGCAAAGATGATTGTAAAAAATGAAAAGCAAAAACGAAATAAACAAAACTCCCAAATGAACAAGTAAGCAAGCAAACAAAAGTAAAACCCTTAAATCAAAAGCAACCACAAACTACCATCACTGTGTACGCACAAGAGCCAATCCATTTGTCATTTGGGAATCTGTTTTGGTTTTATCACTTATCCGGTGATGTACACTATCACATATAATATATAATTCAAACATATTTATATGTATACATGCACATATATTTCCCCTGTTAATGTTGTCTTTTGTTCATATGAGTTGCTTGTGTGTTTTTTTCATATAACAGTAACAATAAAGTTGATATTTTAGATGCTTTCAGAACGAGCTGTATCCCTGACCAGTCAACCCAGCTCTTCAGATGAGATGGGCGGGCAAAGGGCCATGTGTGTGGGAACTGAAAGGGCCTTTTGGCTCTTGCCAGCACTGTGGGAAGAGACTTACCCTGTTGTTTGAAAGCTACATTTACTAAATTAAAATCTCATGTCTAATAACCAGGTTTTCTGTCTTTCCATAATCCATAAAGAGCAGAGCTGCGAGACCAGGCCTTAGGGGCTGTCCCATGGTGGCCAGATTGCTCTTTCTGGCCCATTTCTTGGGTTTTAGACAGTGTCCACTGAGAGGAATGACAACGGTGCCTGCTTCCTTGGGTGGCACAGCTCAACCTGTCTCTGGGGGAGAGAGAGACATGTGGTCTAGGAGAGGGAGCCAGCATCTGCTGTGCATTTGTGGACAAAGAACATTGGTGTCTGTTCCCGTGGGAACACTTCATGGTCGCTTTGAGCATCTGCCTGCAGAGTGCCTCAGCTCCAGGGCTCATCCAGTAACCAAGGTCCTGGAGAAGGCTTCAGGAAGACTCCGATCTCTGCTCCTTTACAGAAGAACTGGGGAAATATTACTGAGGCTGACATTTTGCGAAAGTCCTCTAGAGGGAGAGAGGGCCATGGTATCCTCAGCCAGCACCCCAGCCCGTGTTGAGATCACCCAATGCTCTGTGAAGTCGTAGAGGGCCTGGATTTCAACACCTGCACTTGCTCTTGAGGAGGATACTGAGGAAAATCTGCTCACGTTTTCAGCTCTCTGGTCCTCACGGATCCTATTTGAAGAATATTTCTTTGCTTTCCAAGGACCTTACTTCCAGTAGAACAGTGTCCCTCTTTGGCTAGGGTAGCAGGCTGTGACTGTCCTATGTCCTTTTTTTTTTTTTGGTCGGTACTGGGCCTCGAACTCACAACCTTGTGCCTGCCAAGCAGGGGCTTAAACCACTGAGCCAAACTGCCGGCCCTTGTCCTATGTTTTACATCAAATTGTCTGGGCACAATCATAATTGTGTGTGGTACCAAAAGTTGTATCATCATCACCACCACCACTACTGCCATCATCATCAGCATTATCAGCATCTTCAGAATTCTCTTACAAAATACATGCACTCTCTCTGTCTTGAGATGCGTATAGTGTGAGATTATTGTCATAATTTAATAAATGCAGAAAACAGCTTTGGAGGCTATGGCTTGTGCAAAACCACATAGAAACATGTGTCCTTGCATGCCCTCAATGTTAAGATGAAGTGCTCCCCTGGTAGAGATTTTGGGAACAAGAGCTGCAAGGAGTGCTTTGGGTATAGAGGTGCTGAACCCAGGCCTGGGCTTCAGGTATGAATGGATTGCTCTGCAGTTCCATATTAACAGAAAAATTTTGGTGCCTTGCAGGGAAGAACAAGCCAAATGTCACAGCTGCTCTGGGAGGCAGTTGCCCATGTTGCCCGTGGGTCAGGGAGGAGGCTTGACCCCTGGGGGTGGGCACAGTTTGCAGAACTGGGAAGCTGAGGTCTGTTTGCCACCTCCAAGGGTCATTCTGGAAACTCTGAAGATCAAAAAAGAATGAGGCAGGCTTGACTCAGACCTGGGAAGTGATTAGGACTGTGTGGTGGTTAGGGCTCCTCTGGAGGGATCTCTTTCTAGGATCTCGGCTGCAGTGTGCTGAATTACTCATCTCCGAGCACTGGGCCAACAAGCCTTGCCAGACTTTTGCCTGCACCAGGAACTCAGTGTAGTCCCCAGAACTCTGCAGATGTGTTCTGGGGAGTATGTAAATGTGTGTGAGTCAGAGCTCCCTCACTGCTAGAGGATATACAGGTTTGGGTTTCTGGAGGCCAAGAAAGGCTTTTCCAGCCTGACGTGTCTATAATCCCAGCAATTTGGAGGCTGAAGCAAGAGGATTCCAAGTATGAGGCCAGCCTACAAAATCTAGTGAGACTGTCTCAAAAACAGAAAAAAAAAAATCAGTGCTTCCTGAGTTCAGTCTCCAGTACTGAGGGGGAAAAAGATTTTTCCTTTGTAGCACCACTGTGCAGGTTAGGGAGCCAGGAGGTAGAATAAGAATTTCTTTCTCCCCTTACAGAGAGGTTTTGATGTGTGAATATCTGTGATGCCAGGCAAAAAGATGCAGCCATCAGTAGCCCTGGAGGCAGTGACCCTTGAATCACCGTATGTAGGGTCTCCCAGACCAACAGGGACAGAATGGGTATTTCTCTGATTAATGAGAGAAGTGGCCTCTTTCTCCTACTCTGGGCAGAGACACTGTGGTAGAGGTGACCTCCATCTGGCTAAAGTGAGGCAGGGGATAACTTAGCCAGAAGTCATTGTGGTAGCCATGGTGGGGTGGTGGGAGAAATGGTGGCAACAGCAATAGCAGTAACCAGTGACGACTTGTGTATATTGACAGCAGTGGAGACAGCAGATTGGACCTCTTTACACTCATTTTCTTCCTGCAGAAGTGGGGGTTTATAACGTCTCTGCACACATGGCAGTTGCAGGTTGGGTAGGAGTTGTTTCCTTAGTTCTTGTTTTGTTTTTATTCTAATTCTGAATGAGAGCTTAAAGATGTTCAGTAAATATTCGTTAAACTCTGGAATCAGGGTGCAGGGGCTCATGCTGCATACAGGAGCATGGTGATTACCAGGGATCAGGAAGCCCACAGGCCTGTGCCTGGGAGCGAGGTGCTGTGGGCTCAGCCAAAGCAGGAAGGAGCTGGCCTGGAAGCAGAGGGAGCAGATAGTTGGGATCTGTTCCTGTCTCTTCTAGCGTCGCGGGATAACTTTGGGCAGGTTCCTGAATTCTAGTGTCATGTGATGACTTTGAGCAGGTTTCTGAGGAGTTCTCTTGACTAGAAAAGGAGGGTATATTGGCTGCATGGTTTACAAAAGGCATTTCTCACATTATAGCAGTGTGTTTTACGAAGAGCTACAGTTGCCTAAGAGTTGCTTCTTGCCAGACCCCATTGCTCAGACCATCACACTGTGGGAAAGGTGTGTCCCTATTTTACTGTTGTGGAAACCGAGACTCAAGTTAGGGACTTGGTTGTTTCCAAATCCAGTCCTAGGTCCTGCTCCACTGTGTCAGTGGTCAGAACTACATTAACCAAAGGGTCACCAGTTCCAGACTAGCACTTTGGGAGAGGTGGCAGAGTAGGTCCTACTGCTAATCATTAGCTTGGCACTGAGACGTCTATGCCAACATCTAGAAGATAGTCCTTTAGGGCTGTGAGGCAGAGGTCTTCCTGGGCCACAAGGCTGCTGGGTCAGGTGACCTTGTCTTCTCCTCACTCTAGGAAGTGATTGGTCTTGGAGAAGTTGAACAGGCATACAGTTATCAGTGTATGTTTGTCATATCTCAGAACCGCTGAAATGCAAGGCCCCAGGCATAGGGCTTGAAGTCAGGCAAATTGTCTCAAAATAAAAATCTTACATTCTTTCTCTTTCCTCCTGGAGTTCTTTCATCTTGGCTTAGAGAAGAGTCTTATGGAAGTAGGAGCTCAAACTCTTACGTGGTATGGCTTCGTTGGTTGAATTTTGGGTAAATTCTTTCCAATTGTTTCCTGACCTTCAGCTGTCAGAATCCAGACCCAACATCCAGTCTACCCCTGATGCTTTGAGCTAACACCCAGAAGGAACAATTGGTAGGAAAACAAATTCTTGGTACTTTAATTAAAAATCATGTTTGGCTTGTGTTCAGGGGAATATTTTTGCATCTTAAAATGTTTACTCTTTGTAGTTGGGCTTTGCTTATAAACAGAGCTGGCTCGAAGTCACATTAATTTAATTTTATCTGTGATTCACATCAGCTGAGAATGCTATTAATTTGGATTTGACTGCCAGCAGAAAACAACATTTACTAATATCCACTTTTTAGCTGGATAATCGTGTAGTAATTATGATGCGTGTTGTACATAATCTTGATTTAAATAATCCTCGCTTAGTTTTCTGTCTACATAGATAAAAAAGCTATTTTGTTAGTATTTTAGAAGTAGGAAATCATCTTGATTATTTTAATCAAAATCAGCATTTGTGAATTGTGGCATTCTTTTAGGAACAATTAATCTACAAGGCAGAGATTTGTCTCTATGCCCTGCCTTGTAGATCCATCTCGAATGCACTGATAGAGAAGTGCCAATCTCAGAGCCACAAACATAACCTGCTATGGTCTTATCTTCACTATGGTTGGCCTGAGAGTTGGCTTTGGAAGAAACTCTGTTTGCTTCCCAATCCTGTCTTAACTTCTTAGGACCTGGGACCATGGGGAAGTACTTAAAATGACTGTACCTCAGTTTCTTCTTTTGTTAATGGACAGCTTGCTATCTATCTAGGGATTCAATGCCATGACTCAGTTACAACATGGCAGACTCACCCTAGTATTATTTCTTAATGCTTCTGATACCTTGAGGCAATGTCTCATAGTGATTTGGAGCAAAGGTCATCAGGATTTTTTTTTTTATAAGGAGCCGGACAATAAATGTTTTAGGCTTTGTAGGGTAGGCTCTCTTTCAAAATTACTCAAATCTGTCATTGTAGCTCTGTAATAACTGTAGAAATTCAACCCAGCTTGAGCAATCCAGCAACTCAGTGACACTCTGTCTCAAAGTGAAACAAAACAAAACAAAACAAAATAAAACAAAACAGAATTGAGGATGTAGCTCAGTGTGAGGGCCCTGCATTCAATCCCCACTACAAAAAAAAAAAAAGACAAAAACAAACAAAAACAGCCACAGACAGTGCCCAGATGAGTAGGCAGGAATTTGGCTCACAGGTGGTATGACTTACATCTAGCTTTCCCCAAAGCCTTATGAGCTCATAAGTGGGGTTTTGGAAGTGGCTTGGATCATGAGTGTGTGATACGGGGTCATGGGTACTGTATTAGGCCACTTATTGGTTTAGCATGGTTCTGGGCATAGGCAATGGACTTACTGAAGAAGGAAGACCCATCTTGGATGTGGATGGCATCAATCAATAGGCTTGCAGCCTAGATAGAATAAAAAGGGAAAGAAGGAAGTCTCGCTGCTTTCTGCCTGCCACACCATGAACTGTTTCTCCTCTACCATGCCTCCCTGCCTTGCAGTCGGTCAACTATGGATTGAAACCTCTACAAACTGTGAGCTGAAATAAACCTTTCCTCCTTTAATTTGTGGATATTGGGTATTTTGTCTCACTATTGAGAATGTAACTAAGACAACAGGCCATTGTTTGCCAAGCTCTGATTTCAAGCAAGGCTTTGAACTCAGACAAATGCCATTTGGAGTCTAGTTTGACAGTTGTCATATGAAATCTTGGATAGTCCATGGCCTCCCATTTTTCCATATTAATGAGGTTGAAGGTAAAGGAAAAATTCTTAGCATGTAGCAGGGCACAAAACTCAATAATCACTAACTGTCTTGCCCTCAGTTATCTGATTGTTGAGGATAGAAGCTAGAATCTTCCTCTGTACGGCCAAAACCTCATACATCATAATACTTAGAAGCTTCAAGGATTGTTTGACAGTGGGATGCTGAGAGGTAAATAATGTAAGACCTGTAATTGATTAACCTAGTTAACCAACACAGGTATCTCAGAATGCTTGTGTGATTGTATTAAATTTTTGTTTTTTTCCCCAAAGAGAGTTTCTGGCTCTGTATGTGTTGCAATTTGGTACTAAGTATTCTTTCTTTCAATGAACTTTTTTGATAGATCCTTCCAGTCACTACAGCAGGATGACTTAATAAAAAGTAGAAAGTACTTTAAAAGACAAACAAACAAACAAAGCAAAAACACAGCATCCAGAAAACCTAAACCCACAGAGAGAGGGAGACAAGCTGAAAGAGCTCCTAATGGCCACAGCTGGAACAATTTAAGCAATAAAATAAATAAATTAGAATTGGATTAAAGCTCAAAGTTCAAAATGTCTGTCAATCTACACTGATATAAATAAACGATTAAGCAAACAGAAGAGATAAGACAAATATCAGACATGTGTGGGAGCTGTACACCATGACTCCCTTCCAGAGAACATAGTATGGAAAGTGGAGAGGGGAATGTCACTTAACAGTGGAGAAATCTGACCCACTCCTCCAACCCTTCGACCTAGGTCAGCATCAACAACAATGTCACACTAACAGTCGGTACCTTGATAACATGTGATGAAAGTGATACTTTGCAGCATATAACCCTCGTCTCTAATGAAGAACACCAGACAAACTCAAAGTGTGGAACATTCTGCAAAATACCAGCAGTTCTCAAGATGGTCAAGGTCATTAAACACAAGAAAAATCCAAGAAACTACCATAGCCAAGAGTTGCTTAAGGAGACATGATGACTAAATAAATGTGGTATCCTAAATAGGGTCCTAGAACAGAAAATAAACTAAAGAACACTAAAGTGCTGCCATATCACTGCTGTTACCACGATCATCTAGAGAGCACTACAAGGTAAAAAGTAAAGAAATCAGAGCAGCGTAAGGACATTAGTGGTTATGTGCTCACAGTGTGCCAGACACAGTGCTACATGAACTGTTTCCCTCAGTCTTCACATTCAGAATAAATGAAAGGTGAAGTTTTCAATCCATGATGTCCCACACTGTATCCCTATCACTGTTTTGCACACTATTCTCTTCCTCTACTGCCAGGGTCAGTTTGGACTCAAGATGGGGAATGTGATAAGCCCATTGTGTGGCACTTAAATCCACTTGTTTGGGTTGACAATGTGCCCTTCTGGAAAAGTTCTACACATTTTATTGTCTTAGGGTTGGAGTGGCCATGTGTTCCATCAATGAAATGTAAGTGGAAGTCTTTGGAGACCTAATGGAAGTTTGTGCCTTTTCATATTGGTGTTGTCTCCTCTTCCTGTCTGGGATATGAATGTAAGGTTGGGAGGTACAAACACTACCAGTGATAAATGGTGACAAGTGTGACAAAGGAAGACCCATGCTAAAATGGCAGAGTAGAAGGATAGAAGGAGCCCAGAACAATGATGCCTTCTTGGAGCTCCTACTCCATCCCTAAATGGCCCATCCCAATGCTGATACATAGATCTTGGCTCCAAGGCTCTCCCAGGTCAGCCCTGTGGCTGGTTCTGTATCTGCAAGAGAGTAAATTTCAGTAACTGAATTCTTGCCCAGTTTCTTAGGGATTCCAATTCCTGGACTCATCCTGGACTCTCTATGCTCAGAAGTTTGCCAAGCTCTGACAGCTTTTAAGGCACAGGGAGGGGACCCTGGGACCATGGAGACAGATTCAGGCAGTGTGGATAAAGCTTTAAGCTCTTGATTTCCAATCCCAGCTCTTCCTTTTGCTTCCTGGGAGCTTCACTGTTGGTTTCTTCCTCTGTGAAGTGGCCCTAAAACATTGGTGAAAGTACTGGGAGCTTAGCACAGTGCCTGGGGTATACTAGACACTTTGTATGTGTTACCATAACACTGCTATTGCCATCATCATCATCTAGAGAGCACATGAAAGATCCCACATAAAATATTGTCATCATGAGTCTGCTCCCTCTTCTCTGTCCTTGAGAGAGACATCTAGATTCTGGAAGACATGGTGCTCTCAACTGCTTTCATGCCTCGTGCTCGCCCACCATCTCTGCCAGTTCCCCAAGATGATCTCCCATTGTGCCAGCTCACCTGGATCTGGATCCTGTGTCTAGGAAGTCCCTTCAAGTTTTGATTCCTCCTACCTCTGTTTCAGCTGTATTCTGCTCCTGGTTCTGAAGTGGTGTGGACAAGATTTGGAGTCCTGTAGCCCCTAGCTGTGATTTACACCTCCATCCTCTAGTGGATAGCGGATGAATAGCAGGGATAGTCCTTAGGGAGGCTTAGCAGTGCCTTACAGTCTTACTCCTCAGGTATCTACAACTCAGGGTCACAATTCTGTTAACGTGAGAGGGCAGCAACACCACAGATGTGGCTGCAGTGAAGACAGAGGAGCCTACATAAGAGATGAAAAGGAAATATCTGAGAATAAATTCCAAGAAGGAACAGGGCACTAAATGTCAAAGGAGTGGAGAGGTTCAAGGAGAAAGAGATCTGCCATAGCGAATGTGGTTCAGAGACTCATCTGGACTAACTCTGAACCTGCCTGTTGGATTTAGAAATTAGATGATCTTCATTATTTGCAGATTTTGCATTTTCATATTCACCTACTCATGAAAATGCATATATGATTAATACTCAGAGCTCTCATCATCATTTGTGGACTTGTGCAGCACGGGGAGAAATCTGAGTCACCCACTGTGCACATCCCCAGCGGAGGGCAGACAAGTGGACGTTCTTCCTTCCTGTTTCTGAACTCACACTGCAGACAGGTGTCCTCCATGCATGCTCCTTAGTGTTTCACATTTGGCTGCTTTTTGTTGGTTGTTTTACTGCTTAAAAGAGACCTCAGGGGTTGTTCTGAAGCACCCTATTTCTATGTAAGCACAAGACGGCTATGCTGTATGTTAGATGAGTTTCATTCAAAGTAAATTGTGCTGTGGGTTGTGAATTCAATGTTAAAGAATAAATAACATGTATTAAATAAGGTATCTTTAAACAGAGACACACATAAGTCAAGTTCATGCATTTGTTGGCTTTGAAAATGCGGCACCCAGACAGAGGCTTGTAAGAATTCAGACATGCCTTTCCCATTTGAGCAATTGCGCAGTCTGCCAATTCGCGCATGCACCATGATTTTTTAGAATGTAACTGCTGCAAATGAGAATCAACTCTTTCAGATCATTGTATATCTTAACAAGAACGGTTCCAATTATATGTGAACAGGAACCAGATTATGACATGTTAAAGGATGAGTGGGAGACAAGAAAGTGTGGACCAAGTGTAGACATGTCTTTTGAGAAGTTTACTTGAAACGATAAAATTAGAGTGGTACTACACATGCTAGGTGCTCTATAAATTATTTTTCATTGAACTGAGGGAGAAACCTAAGATTAAAATTTCTTAATGGATATTTATGTTTCACATTAGCTGGACTCTGCCTGTCACTTTGGAGAATCTTTAACCTTAATTGAGTAAATTCCTGCTAAGAATTACCCCAGGGCATATGAGAAAGAGGTTGTGCTGGGAAAAGGAGTTCAGTTTCTTTCTTTCTTTCTTTTCTTCTTTTTTTTTTATGTACCGGGGATTGAACTCACAACCTCGCACCTGTCAGGCAGGCACTTAAGCCACTGAGCCTAACTCCCAGCCCTATTTTTTTTGAGGCAGGTTTGCACTATGTAGTTTAGGCCAGCCTTGCTCACATTGTAGCCCAAGTTGGCCTCGAACTGACAACACTCCACCTACCTCAGCCTCCCGATTGCTGGGATTAAAAGCATGCGCCACCATGCCCGGCTAGCAGTTCAGTTTCAAAAGGGCACTTGAAAGTTACACGGCTGTCCTTATGGCTTTCAGTTTGGGGTCTGTAGTTGAATGTTGTATTTTTTAAAACTTTGGTTAGGGTTGGTAGGTAAAACACAGGATGCCTGAATTTGAATTTTGGATTAACAACTAGTAGTTTTTTAGTCTGAGTATGTCCCTCTGCTTGGTGAATCTGGCAAATATCCATGCATATATGACCCTCTGCCTGGGTTGTCCCTCTGGCATCTTGAAGAGCTCCGTTTTCAGTGGTTAGAGGGATGGGACTTTACCTGGTACCCATTCACTGAGTGAATTTCAGTCTGACACTCAGGCTATCCAGTAAGTCAAACCTAACCTTTTATATTTGATAAAAGTCCAGTGATAGCCTGTAAACTCATAAAGAAGCCTCTTTTCTTTCTCATTCCTATGGTGTTTTCTCTAGCAGCACTAAGAAATAAGACACAGTGGATGATGCATCTGAGGCCTGTGGTTCATCCTAGCTTTGTTCCTTGGCATGTTGCATGACCTTGGGTAGGTCACTTCACCCTTTCAGGTCCTAGTTCTTCTACTCTGAAGGTCAAAGCACTGAGTGAGGTGGTACTCAAAGCCATCTCCAGCTCTGAATCCTTGTGAAACATTGAAAAACTGGCAGTCATGATGGTCTGAATTTAAAAACCTAGAATTTTTCCATCTGGAGGGGAATTTAGTCATGATTTAAGGAAAAAAAGATGCATTCGATTTGTTTCCTAAATTGTTAAAGGCATGATTGACTATAAGAAAGAAAGTACCCATACCCTCAGGAAACATTACATTTTATAGTGTACCCTCTTGTCTATTGAGGAAACATTTGCAATCTGTTTAAGGTAGTGCCTGAATCATTGCCATGATTCTGTACCACAGGCAAGAATGTTCTGCTGCTGAAGAGCGCCTGGAAACAGATGGCTGTGCTGGCAGGCAGCTATGCAAATGGGCCTGCAAAGGCGAAGCCAAGGCTGAGGCCAGGGCCATGCCACGGGTAATAACTACTGAGACGCTGACCACTCGGGCACCATTCTGGGCACTTCACTCCCACTATCTCAGGGTCCCACACCCTCATGACTTTGCCATCATCCAGGAAACTCCACATTTAGCTCTTCCTCTTCCCTTCATGGGACACAGAGTAGGATTGGGCAATCAGGGAAGCAGAGACTGATCATTTCGAAAGGCTGTTAGAAGGGCAATGAGGTGATCACAGTCCTTGTTTCAGTGATAAGGAACCAGCACGTGGAGATTTTATGTGACTTCCCAGATCTCCTGCTCTCCAGCAGCAGAGCTAGTTTACAAACCCAAGACAGTCTCTAAAGTCCTCTGACTGTGACTTCAGTCTGTTCCTAGCAAAGGAGAAAATTCAAATGGTCTTTCTGAAGCTGACACTTATTCCCCCAGACTATTGGAAATAAGGAGCTGTGAAGTCAAGAGCACTACCCTTGATTATACCTCTGAGAGGTGAAAAACCTATTTATATTTCACAGGTGTATTGAATTTCATGAGTCATGACCTGGCAAACACTTTCATGTAGTGGACTTCCTTGGTGAAAGTAGAGAGCTATAGTTAAACACAATTGTGTGTGTGAAGCACAGGAGAAACAGATCACGCGGCCATGTATGTCCTTGAGCCTCTGCCATAACCTTGACTGCATTTGCATTTCCTGCCATGAAGATATCATTTTTTAAGGATTAGTATATGTGTTTGACGCATAGCAAATACATTCATCATGGGAAATTGGTACATGTACATATTTCATCTTCGTTTGAAGATAGATTGTCTCTCAAATGAAGGCAATCACTACATTTGGTGGGAGCAATTAAAGCCAAGTTTTCCATTTTGAGGAGGTGCTAGGACTCAAGAATACTGAACACGGGACCAGTTCTTAAGTTCGAATCTCACCACAGATCCACAGTGTCTTGTCTTGAAAGTGCCATCTTGTACTATGCAGGTCCTTTGCCCAAGTGACTTTCTCTGTCTGGGACACTCTGTTAGATCTTCTTTCAGGGCACATAAAAACATTGCTGGGATGAGCTGAAATGATCCTGGGCTGAGGGAGTGTCATATCCCTCCCTGGTTGTATGATCTGAATTTCTTTCTTTTTCCCCCTTGAGAAGGAGTACTGACCTGGTGATTAGGAAAGGCAACACTTATTTACCTCTAAAGCTATGAGGGGGCAGATCAATGGTTGAGATGGGCAGGACTTGCTGAGAATGAGCTCCCAGCCCAGAGGAAGTGAGGCGATGTGTCAAGCCAGAGGAGGTAAGAAGGGAGGAAACTGGGATGATTAGAGAACTGGCAAAAGGGTGTCAAGTCTGCAGATTTTACCTGGGGGCATTTTTTTTTTCTGTGAAATTGTGGAAGTGTATCTTCTCACTTTAAAATGTAAGAATCAGGCTGTATTTTCTATCAGTGTAAACTTCTGTTAGAAGACTCAATTGGCATGTAATGTGAAGACCTAAGGTATAAAACTTAATAAAAATCAAACTGATTCCAAAGTTAACATGCCTGACACTGTGGGTCAGGTCTGCTCTGTGCTTCATAAGAAGCATCTTCTTTCATTCTCATCACACCTCTGTGAGGCTCAGATAATTGTACCATTTTACAGGTGAGGAAATTAAGGCTCAAGTAATATGCTCAAGGTCACACAGCCAAGTAAGTCGTGAAGCAAAGTTTTACATCAGGTCTTTTGGTTCGGAAACTTGAGCTCTTTACACTGGAATAAGCCATTCGTTAAAAATTGAGAGCCAAGGAGTTTTACTAATACATATATATGACTCTGCCTGGAGCAGCCATTGTAAGAATCAATATTATAAAATGCTTTTAAGAGTTAATTTTTTGGTAAAATAAGCAAACACTATCATTCTAAAGGTGGGAAGATTTCATTCATAGTAGTAAGTTCTCCAACTTCTCCTCTAAATGCAGAGTAGACTTGGGGAAGTCATTTCATCCCATTAGGAATCCTCTCTCCATGGTGCATTTACTGCAAGGGACCTCAGAACCCTGGGAGTCATCTTGTTTTGTGGGTACCACCATTTCCAGCCCAAGGACATTCTTTGAATATCAACTTCTTCCTGGGATGATACCTGTAGTTTATTTAGTGTTGAGAGTCCATGAATATAGGGCTCTTTAAGACCTTCTAGCATGCACTCTGCAGTGGGCCCCACTCATACTGGGAACTCTGGGAGTCCAATCCCTCTAGGAGCCCAGAATTGGACTGGTTCAGGGGCATAAAATGGCATCCATATAGTGACTCAGGGAAGAGTGAGAAGAGCTGGCTCTTGAACCCTTGGCTCACGGGATTTTTTTCAGTAACCCATAGACACGAGCATATAAATGCTGGGAAGAAGCTTCTACTCTGAGGTCCTATGAAATTGCAGCTCATCCTAAGACTCAGTCTGACCTTTGTTGAATCTTCCTTGTGAAGTTGGAGGAATCATGATCATCTTGATGTGAAAGACTTGTGTGTGGGAAAGAGACTTCTACGCTTTCCTTTCCCACAGTTAAGCCTGATTTTTATGGTCTAGGTGGGATAATGAGAGACAGAAGCTTCTAGAAGGAAATGGAAGGGATAGTAAAGGGTGTTGAATGTCTAGAAACACTGAGTGTGTTTAGTTTGGAGAGGACTTGGGTAGTTGGTCACAATTATTCTCTTCAAGTATATGAAGAACTGCTGCTTGGAAGGGAGTACTGGCTGGTTTCTCAGTGACCACTGAAGGACTAAATACAACCTATTAGTAGACCAGATGAACCTTGAGCTAGGTTGGAGATTCTGAGTTGCTGTATACCAGCTTCCCTTCTTACCCTTTAATTACTCTGATCTTTAGCTTTTCCTGCCCCACAGAAGCAACATGGATCTACAAATTCTAATGTCTACTTTAAAATAAAATAAAATAAAATAACCAGAGCTACTATTATCACTGCACAGGAGCTACAAGGCAGCACAATTCAGCTCCTTCATTTTCTTAATAACGAATAAAATCACACCAGCAATTTACCCTTGAATACATTTGTCAATCAAAGACCCAACACTTAGCAAGATCTCCCCCAAATCATCCTCCAGGTACCATCCTAAGTGAAAGAAAGCACACTTCTCAGCATTGTTATAATGGGAGGAAATAGGCTGAGAGCTTGTTTAATTTTTTCAAAGAGGGTTCTGCAGCTTTTGGTTGGTCTAATGAAAACTGGTCTGTGTCTACTTTGGCTGAATCCTTTCCACAATAACATTGCCTCTGTTCTATAATTTTTGCTAATTGCCACTTGAACAAAAGCCATATTGTATAGTTTCTCAGCTGCTCTGCAGTCTCGGAGCGGAACTGGCCAGAATGTCTAAAGCATTTTCATTCTGAAATCTTATTCCTCGGTACTGACTGTGTTAGCAGAGGCTGAACTCGCATTTTTGGACTGGTTCTGAGTGTATTTCATAAAACAAGAATTCAAGCAGAAACTATGAGTTGGCAACTTGAATATTTACATGTTGATGGCATTACCTTTCAATAGTTTTGAAAATTGAATAATTGTCACTCAATAAGTGAAGACTTCAAAAATTTCTATGCCTCCCAGTTCCCTGAATGCTTTGAAAGTACTTCATTTCCTTTGGGGAACCCAAGGGGTTATGTTGGAGTTTGAAATGTTCAGGGATGATCCTGGGTAAAATGGTGAGGTTAGACACATCTGGTGTGACTCTCCTGTATACCCTTGATTTGTCAATGACTTCACGAATGTCTCCTGTCTTTCCAGGGTCTCCCTAAGTGGGCCTGCAATTATGCCTCTCCAAAGAACCTTCCCTGCTCAGGGTCTCAGAAACACAAGAGACATGGGTTATAGTTTTAAGAAAGAATCTTGAGGTCATTTCAGTCCAACTGCTCAACCATCGATTTTGAAAATCTAATTTCAGCATCTTCAGACTGAATCAGAGTTGTTTTATGTTTGAACTTCTGATGAGAACTATGAAAACTATTCTGCATTTTGGACATTCCACAGCATGCTGAAATCTTGACTTAATTCTTCCATCATCCCACAGAACACACTTTAAGGGAATCTGATCTGGATAAACACAGCTGATCCAAGTAAGAGGGCTTCATGGTGACCTTACTGAGTGTGTTACTGCAGACTTTGCATTTCACAAAGCCACAATAAGCTAAGAATTGAGGTCTTAAGATCAGGTTACCAATATTTAATTTTGTTGGGTAAAATCATAAAAATAAGATCATATATTACCATCAACATTCCATAAAATGTAAGACATCTTAACACCATAAAAATAGCGTGGACATACTCTTGGCATAAAAGAGAAGGTTTTAATTGAACAAATCAGTCTTACGAAAAATAAATTTAACTGCTCTGCTTTAAAAAATTTAAGCCTTAGACCTGGTATTTTGTAACTACAGCCTTAATGACTTTTGTGATTTTTCTTTCTTTGCCAAGCAACATAGAAACTACACAGAAAAAATAATCTTTATAAAGAGCTATTGGGGAACAGAGCATGAGATGAAACAGAATGGCGGCATAGGGAGAAGAATTTAGCCACAAGGGATTCAAATTCCTGTACAACTTCTTTACTCTGAACCTGCTCCTCTCCCCTGAGTACAGACATGGAAGAGAAATTTATTTCTTCTAAGTTGTGTTTGAGGTGGCTGTGGGTTTTACAAAGTCCTTACTGTGAACTGAATCCTAACATCTATACTTTGTTCTTAGCTCTATCCTCCAGGGCCAAAGGAAACACATCTAATTTTTTCTCTCATGATAGCCAGCCTGTCTCTCTGTCTTGATCTCTGTTCTTCATCATGAATAACGTTTCTAATCCCTTCATAATTTCAAGGCAACTTACCGTCCTCACTGTGGTACCATGGGGTCCTGTCCAGTTTGTCATAAAACATGGTATGCATAACAGAACTTTAGACCTGCAAGAGCCTCCAAACCTCTTAGAGGAGAAAGGAAATTTTGCCTCCTTTGTTATGGATTTGTGTTTGTGTTTTGTATTGAAACAAATGTGTATTTAATACTGTGATATTTAATTAGTATTTTAAAACTCAGATTGAGCTTGTAACTAAGTCTCAGTAAAGCTTTTCTTCCTGTGTTGCTGATCAGTTGGTTGCCTCTTTCTATAAGTGTGCACCTTCTTTTTCCTCTACCCTGTTTCTGCTTCTACCAAGCTTCCCACTATCCAAACTTCTTTTTGTGAGACCAGAATTACCTTAATACAAAACCAGACAAGGACATTATAACAAAAGTACTGCTTTATAACTATAGTTTCATGAAAATAGATGCAAAAATTTTCAACTAGATACTAGTAAATTGAATCTTTCAATACATGAAAAATGATAATACATTGTAACCCAGAATATAAGTTTAATTTAATATTAAAATGAATGAGTATAAATGACCATTTTGACAGGAAGAAGTAGAAAAATCATTTAGTCCTCTTACTAGATGAAGAAAAAAAATTGAAAAATAAGAAACTCATATGTAATTAGGAATAGATGGAAAGATTCTCAGTTTATTAAAAAGCATATAAAGAAACCCCCTACCTTTAACATAATTCATAACGATGAAAGACTGAAATTTCTTATAAGAACAAAGCAAAAGTCACATTTGGTGGTTTATGCCTATAATCCCAGCAATCCAAAGGCTGAGACAGGAGAATTCCTGTAAATTCAAGGCTATCCTTGGCTACATAATGAGACCTTGCATAAAAAAGAGATAATACATGAAGACAGTAAAAAGAAATAAAAGTCACCACAGTGTAAGGAAGAAGTAAAATCATCTTTAGTAGCAGGTAACATGATTATATACATAGAAAATCCTAAGGAATTGACCAAAAGGTTATTAGAACTAATAATTATGTAATAGGAGCAAGATTAGTATTAAAAAGTCAACTGTCTTTCTATACACTAGCAATGCATGATTGTAAACTAAAATTTAAAAATCCCATTTATAATGGCATAAAACACTAAATACTGGGGGACAAATGTGAAATACATCTACGATTTATTTATTGAAAATCTCCAGACATTTCTGAGGCATTATCCTAAGTAAGTGGAGAACTGTACCATACTCATAGATTGGAAATTCAGTAGTTAAAGTCAATTAGTCAGTTGACTAAAATATTGGTAATAAAGTCTAATAGTTCTCTCCCAAAGAGATGAGCTGGTTCAGAGCAATCATGCTCAAAATTCCATAGGCTTCTTGTAGAAATCAGTAAAGCTCAAACAATTAAAAAACACAAAGTTGGAAAACTTACGTATATCAATGGACTGGAATAGAGTCTACAAATATAGCCACATATGATTTTGATATTTGATACCAAAATAATTTGGTGGGGGTGAGAACAGTATTTTTAACAAAATTGTGTTGAAATAACTTGATATCATGTTGGAAAAAAAATAAACTTTGACTCTCATCCCATACCAAACACAAATAGTAACTCAAAACAGACGATAAACCAATATATAAAAGTTAAAACTATAAAATATCTAAGGGAAAATTTTTATGATTTAAGGATAGGTAAAATTTCTTAGGTCACACCCATAAAAAAATCCAAATCCATAAACCTGATACCCACATATTGTTACTATATATGTATATATTTATTTATTTCATAGTCTTTTATCTATATGTAAAGATCTTATACTCAGGGTTATAAAAAGCTTTTACAATTAAAAAAGAAGATGACAAACACAACCAGGTATGGTGAAGCACACTTGTTACCCTAGCACTGTAGGAGTCTGAGGTAGGAGGATAACAAGTTTGAGTCCAATTTTGGGAATTTAGAAAGACCTATCTCAAAATTAAAAAGAGATTGGAATGTAGCTCAGTGTGAAGGCTCTGGGGATTCAACCCCCAGTACTACTGAAAACAGCAAAAAAGACAGCTTACATTGCAAAATATTTGAAATGACACAAGAAGATATACAAAAGTCTAAATAAGTGTTCAAGAAGAAGCTCAGAATTAACAGTTACTAGGGGAAATGCAAATTAAAATCACAACAAGACACTCCATTTATGTACTAGAGTGACTAAAATTAGAAAGACTGACAATACTAAGTATTGGTGAAAATGTGGAAGCCACTGGAATCTCACACATTTCTGGTGAAAAATCTGTACAACCTCTTCATGAAGCATCTTGGCAATTTTTTTATATTTAATATATACTTGCTTAATATATGCATGACCTAAAATTTTACTCTTAAGTATTTATTCCAAAAAAATGAAAACATGTACATACAAGAAGACTTGAGCAAGAATAGTCATAGAAGCATTATTTGTAATAGTTTCAAATGTTCATAAAAAGTGAATGGATAAACAAATTGTGCCTCATCCCCCTGAAGGAGCAAATTACTGACACACGCCACAGAGACAACTGAACAAAAGAAGCCAGATGTAGAGGAATGTCTAATACATGATTCCATGTATGTGAAATTCTAGAATGGCTTAAACCAATCTATAGTGAGAGACATAGACTAATAGTTGTCTGGAGTGAGAGTTAGGGTGGGGATTAACTACAAAATGATATGAAAACACTATTTCATTTGTGTGTGTTGTTCTGGGGATTGAATCCAAAGCCTTTGAATTGAATTTTTTATTTCAAGACCAGATCTTGCTAAGTTGCTAAGTTGCTCAGGTTGGGCTCAACCTTGCCTGCAAGTGCTGGGATTATAGGGATGCTCCTCTGTGACTCACTATGAGGAAGCTTTGAGGTGATGAAATGTTCCTTATTTTGACTTTAATTATTTTATAGGTATATACATACATTTATAAAAATTCCTCCAATGGTATACTAAATAGAGATGTTTTATCATGTGTAAATTATACCTGATAAAGATGAAAAAAAAAAACCTTTTCATAGCTCTCATTCCATCTGGACTTTTGTTCCAGGAGGCAGTTGCAAATCTAACTCAATCAGTCAAATCCTTAGGATGAGACATGAAAGACCACAGTGCACAGGGTGCACATTCTGTGTTTCTCACGTGTTATTCTGCTGGGGTGAGCACATGGTCTTGGTTTGGTGGGATGGTTCCATTTCCATCAGTTGTCTCTGTTTGCTGTTAATATGCTGGTTCTGGTTTGGATAAGCAACTTGGTTTCTCAATTGTTGAGGTTCCCTACGTACAGTGCTTAGAACTTGGGTCCTCAACACATGATAATGAATTTATGGGCTACAGATGAACTCCTGGACACCTTGACTCAGATACCCAGAACTGCTGTCCTTCCTTGTCTTAGTTACTTTTCTCCTTGCTGAGACAAAGTACCAGACACCCAAAGTTAAAGGGAGAAAGGTTTATTTAGCTTGCAGTTTGTAGAAGTTTCAGTTCATAATTGACTGGCTCCAAAGTAGTGTGACACATGGCAGAAGGGCAACTGTTCATGGTGGCAGAAGACAGCAAAAACAACAAGGGAGGGGAGGGAGATGTGCCTCTTTCTGTCCCTTATATTGTATCCAGTCTACTGGGATTAGGGTGGTGCCAATCCAATCAGTGGACTGATCCAGCAACCACCCACCCTTAATCTCAGCACCCTTCATCCCAGCATTGTACTACAAATCAATCACACACTCTGAAAAATTCCTTTGAAAAGGTCTCAGGACCATGTGAGGCTTTGAGGGGACATCTAGACACAAGCCATATAACACTCTTTAGTAGTTAATATCGTTCAGTGTCAACCACATGCCAAATACATAGGATCTGAGTACTTTTCAGGGTTAATACTAGTCAGTCCTCAACTCAGTGCTCTGAGGTAGGAATGCCCACACCACAGAAGAGAATTTCCAAGTTTTGAAAGGCTAAAAATATAGCTTAATTGTCACAGAGCTATTGTGTGATTGTGTGTGCATGATTGGATATGTATGTGTGTGCATGCACACTCTCCACTTATGCAAAGTCAGTCCATGACACAGCCTTTAATGCATCTTGATTGGCTGTAGTCAGAAGAATATTTTAAAATCAGGCTTGGTAGCACATACCTATCACCCTAGCATCTTGGGAGACTGAGACAGGAGGATTTCAAATTTGGGCCCAGCCTGGGCAACTCAGTGAATTATCAAGACTCTTGCAAAACAGTAACAACAAAAAAGCCTGGCCTTTCACTAGTTTAGTGTGAAGTTCCTGATTTAATCTGCAGTACTGCAAAAAGAATTTTTTTTTGTAAGCAAAACTACCTAATGCAGCATAACCATAGTGATGACATGTTAAGGACTTCAGGTTACACTCTTGAGTGTAAACACTGCTCAGCAAGACTCCTTTGGGGTAAGGGGTTCAGTGGTTCAGTGCACTGGGCTGCTGGAGCCCAAGGACAGAGAAGAAAGGACTTGGGCCAGGTAGAGAGACAAGATCAAAGAATTGGGCCACAATTCATAACACAAGAATTTGAAGTTCATTTGGCTCTACTGCTAAGGTGAAAAATAAGGAACATTGTAGTTATTTTTTAAATTTTATTTTGTTTCCCAGTGTGTGAGTGAATCTTCATCTGAAATGATTTGAACTGCCCATGGACTTGCTGCAGCCTTGGTCTCATCATTGCATTGTGCAGCTCTCTGTTTCTTCTTCCTCCTGGGAGAAACATGAATTCTGCATTCTCGGTGGAATGCAAGGTGATCTGTGTTCTCAGTCCTGGCGAACCAAATCCATCAGCAGGTCTCTCAGATGCTTGGGTGAGCTGGACACACAAAGGGTCCCCAGCCTAACAGCCCTAGATATTGGGGGTGAGAGTGGATTTTAGGAAGTTCCTGGAAACAGATGCAAAAATGTTACTCCCCCCTTCAGTTTCTCTCAGATTTTCTGACCAAGCTGAGGAGAAAGGCTCAGTTTGTACTAGCAGGTCTTTTACACCTCTCTAACATTTCTTATCCCCATCTTGTCTGTTTTTGTTTTTAAGCAAAGGGAGCAGGCTTCAGGTGAATGCCCTTCCCAGTTTTACCCAGCTACCCAGCATGCTTGGTGTTATTTGTATGACCACCTTATGATAATCCAGTCACTTTCCAAAGCCATAAAAATTTTTAAAGATTATTGAAATAGTGTCACTTTATTAGAAAAATTCACAAATATGGGAAGAAAAGAAGAAATATAATCACTGATTTTACTACCCATAATAATATTTTGATACCTTTTCTTTCTTTCAAACATGAACACTGAAATAATATGCTTTATAATCCTCTGTTTCTCCCCACTAATATAACAGTATACCAATTTATATGTTATCACAAATGTTCTATCAACATCGTATTAAAGGCTTATTTTTATTATAAAATAAAATATAGAATGGTCAGATAAGAAAATAAGAATAAAAGAATAACATAATCACTTAGAGAAAATCACTATTAGGATTTTAATGTATTTCTTTTCTTTTTATTTTTTTCTTATACATGGATCTCTTTGTAATACATACTTTTAATCTTTTAAAACTTGAATCACAGAACTTCACAATAATAGTTTTTATAATTGACTAACATTTTATTTTGTGATTTTTTTAGGTGTGTATACCATGGATCACTTAATGATTTCTCTATGATTGTGCCTTTGAGTTATTTCATGTTTTATGTATTTATGTTTTTATGAATATTATTTGTCTAAAGTTTCTTTAAAAAAAGCATTTAAAAAATATCAGATTATTTGTTTGAGTTGGAAGCCCCAAAGGAACCGTTGGTTCAAAAGAAGAACAGTTTAAGGCTCTTGTATGCATTACTAAGCTATTTTGTGAAAGAGGTGTAAAATTTATGCTTTCATGTGAAGAAAAAACCAAACATTTATCAAACTCTCTTCAAGCATTTGGTGCTATTTTTAAAGAGATTTTTATGAATTTGATAGGCAAAAGGTCTTATTTTCAATTTGCATTTTTAATCACACCATAGTTGACTCCTTTCCTGTCAGTACAATTCCTCTTTTCTTATTAAGGCTAAGACTATGGGTCCTTGTTGGACTTTTTATGTCGAGGGCTTGGAGTTTGTTTTAGTTGTTATTTGTTAGAAAAATGAGATCTGAGGAAGACTGCCAGGACATGGACTGCCTTTGGCTCACCCCATTTTATGTCCCCAGTATGTGGCCATGACCTTAACAATGGCTGTTCCCCTAGGGTCTCAATAGCCAGAAGGTTCAAACCACACCCCCTTGGTATCCTGGGACAGAGACTAAGTACACTTGAGAACAAGACATAAGTGAGCAAGAGAGACAGATATTCAAGCTTATGGTTTATCAAATCAAAACCAAAAATCCTCTGCAAGAGAAAATAATATTTTAGGGCAGTAGGCTCATCCCAAACCTCAGTATACTCTAAGGAAACAGAGTAGTATAGCAAGGTATTTATTTTGTGATTTTTTTAGGTGTGTATACCATGGATCACTTAATGATTTCTCTGAATCCTGACATTCTCATAATCAAGCTGTATTCTTGCCTTGAACCCCATCTCTGCCTCTGTAAATGGGTCAGTGTCCATTTCCTCTTACGAGTTTAGATAATTTAGTCAAACCATGTTCACTAAATGGATAAGACCAAGGGTGGTGCATGCAGGCACTGGAAAAACAAGAGCTTTAAAAAAAATCCAGGTCCAGAATTTTGTGGTACTAATACTAAGAGTGGTGAATGGGAGGGATGGTAATTTTTGAAGTGCATTCTGAATTATTAAAAAAAAAAGTGATCAGTTGTACCTTTGGTAGTTTCAGAATAAATATCTTTATTGTATTTCAATACGTGACCAAATTGGTGAGATATTGATATTAGAATTTTTCTTCTCAGGGGAATTCAATTTCTCCATCACTGATGAAAGTAGGCATTTCAATATTTACTGTGAATCTGTTGCAATTTTCAGGAGACAGTTTATCACTACTGAGAATAACAGCACTTAGCTTTCTTGAAACTCAAGAATAGATTATTTTTCTAAAGTCTTGCCTGTTTAACAGCTCAGCAGACTAAAGTTGGGCCATTAAGCTCTTTGATTAACAGTCAGGTTTCATTAGTGGGAGGGTGGTATTTTGTACTTGCCACAATCTCCCTCAAAACACATACACTTGCTGCCCAAGAACTTCCCTAAATCAGGATTAAAGATCCCACTGGTGCAACACCCCTTGAAGCAGAGCAAGAGGCAACACTGAGCTCAGGGGATATGCTGGAAGTGTTCGGCATGTGCAGCTATGACCTCTAAAGTGTCCCCTCCCCTGTCTGATAGCCACTGTTCTTCCTAGAGTGGACACACATAGGAATAACTGAGGGCTGGCCATCTGCATGTACAGGAGGCTGGAGGGAAAAGGGAGTGGGATCTAGCAGGAAAGCCTTTAGTTCCCAGTGACTGTGGGTAGGTGGGCAGGGAGGAGGTGGAGGCGGGAGGCCCAATAGCCTAAATCACCTGAAGAACTGCACCGTGAGTAGAAGAAAACATAGAAGTCTGTCTTCTAACAACTGCTTGAGTGCTAGAAGGCCTGGCTGGAACCGAAGGCTTGGAAAATTCTGGTCACCCCATGGAGTCCTTTCTGTACATATTTGACTGACATCAACTGTGATTAATGGGGACCAGTACCAGCAGGAGGGAGTAGCACTAGGTTTGGGATTGGAAGATCCATTGCACTCATTCAGTTGATAGTGTCCAGGGACATTTTGGTCCCTGGCTTATGCTGCAGGCTGGAGACACAGTGGGAAGGACCTGGTGGGGATGCAGACAGAGACACATGAATCAAACCCAGTGGAGTAGAGGCCACTGGAGAGATGTGTACAGGGATGAGGACGGGATCTCCTTCACTAGGCGTCAGAAGAGGACGCACTGACTAGAGGAATTCAGCGAATCTTTCAGACTTGGAGTTTTCCAAGCAGATGCAGCCATGGAACATATTTCTTCAAACTTTAGTTTTGCAGAACCTAGTGGATGAGAGATCTAGCTTTGAAAACAGATGGAGCTGGATGGGAATTGTTGGGGCAGGGCTTTCTTACCTATTGTGTGACCTTGACCAAATAACCTAACTCCTCTGAGCCTCAGTTTCCTCACTTGTAAGTAGGGAGAGTAAAACTTCCTATCTCAGGATTTTTTAAAAGACTCTAGAAATCAAACTGCAATGCATGTGACACAGTAATAATTATATTGGCATTTCAGTAGTATAATAAATACAATATGTGGTTATTGAAATAGTGTGACTCTGATTTTGCCACAGACCAGGTGAATCACTTCACTTCACTGGGACTGATTCCTCATAAGAGATGTTTTAAAGGAGATGACTTTTGAGCTTTATTAGGGCTTGAATATGCCATTACACTAAGCTTTGCGCCACTGACTGTTTTCTTGGATAGACCCACTTCCTGCTGGGACATCCTTGAGCCCCTGCAATGACCAGAACAGTGCCTTAGTCTCAAGGCAGCTTCATGAATATGACCTGAGCAGGTATTGCAGACTTGCTGTCCTCTTAAACACGATATAGCCACAAGTGTGGTTCATGATTAAGGCTTTCTTAGGATGTATGAAATTTAAGCTTTAAAAACATCTGCAAAGGATGTAAGTCTCCTAACTTGAAAGAAGAGTCTACTATCAATCTATATTTTCAGAGCAAAATGCTTGTTTCTGGTACCCAGAGTGGATGTGGGCTGGATGACGAGCAGAAATACTACATTCTTGGATGTGCAGGCTGGTCCTGTTTGAGGATTTAGGAAGTAGTACCTTGGGTAGCAAGTGTTATCCCCTCCTCTGTGTACTGGGAAGGATGTGACCTATGCTCTTTGGCTTTTTGTCCCAGTCCACCTCCTGCCTTTTTAGTTCAATGTCTATGTGTTTCAGTCTATAAAGAACTACCTTGAGGTTAATAGGCATTGCCAGTCCAAGTTTCTATATTCTTGACCATGTACCGACAGTAAGAGACATCCTATCACCAAATGCTTTCAAAAGATGCAATCTCAGTAAATGAATTATGCTCTAACAAAAAACTGACAGGAAATAATATCTGAATTAGGAGACCTGAAGAAGCTCATGAAAAGAAGAATGAAGTTCTAATGGTTGCTTTTGTTTCCTACCCCTGCTTCCAGACCCTTTACCAGGCAACACAGAGCACAAGGGGGCCTTTTACTTGAAAGTTCTGAGTCACTGACATGACTCCCAATCTGTTTGTAGGTGGATGGAAAATGCATTCTATTAACACGTGTTCTCAGACATTATTAAAATTGATACCACTTTTCCCTTAATAAGAGCAGAAAATGGTCACAAATTTGAATCTGTTCTCATGAAGAAGAGAGAATCAAGGATTGGAAATGAAACAAACGTAATTTTTTTTCTTATTATAGCATTCACATTTTGATCTTGGGGACTTGTTAGGGATCTATTCTTCCTTCCCCCCTTCCAGCCACTGCTTTCAGCATGCAATGCAATGACACAATTTTTCTCTATTGCAAAAAAGAGTCGTTGCCCTGACATCTCGTCTTGTCTGTGGAACTCCGGGGCATCTTCCAAGTCCCTAAATAGGTTGAGTTGAACAACTCTGCAGTGGGTGAGAAAATATTCTGCCACTCACAGGATGCGATTTTGCATTAAATGGCTACTGAATAATCCCACACAGAAGCAAGATAGGATGCATTTCTACCTGCTGGCAGTTGTGTCGGCATAATACAGCACTAGGCTCACCTGGGTTTTTGGGTTATGCTGATATTGTACCCACTGCCTTTAAGTAAGGAGGGGGAGAAATCCACCAAAATCCCTAAAACCTTTTCAACATCCCTAATGTCCCATTTGTGCCAAGCAGAATCTGATGCTGGTGATCTGTTCAACAGCCGGGTGATGACATGCTTTTTGGGTACGATATATACACCAGGCCATTAGTCTGCAAGCAGCAGTTGTCAGCTTTGTTCCCATTTAGAGTAATTTTCTCACTAATATAGCATATTCTTCAGGGATAAAATGCATTTTCCAGCCAGATATTCTCCCTAATAGTGAAGTTGGTTTAATGATAGGATTTCAGCCAAAGAAGGTAAGCCTGCGATTGCCGCTGGTCGTGTATTGAAGCTACCAAAATGAAAAGGCTTATTTTAAAACACATTCACATGAACAGGCAAAAACCGCTCCTTTCCAGATTAATGAAGCTCATTTGAGGGAAAACTTAGGCACAAATTTAAGAGCTAAGTAAGGCACTTAGAACCTTGGGTGCAAAGCCACATGTGGGTTTATGTTTTTGAACTGTGATGATGGATGGTGCAGTTTTAATAGGCGGGATGATGACCAGTAAGCTACAAAAAGGCAAGTGTCTTTAGGCCAACCCTCCTTGAAATGACAGCATATGATTTTCTTCCTTGCCTGCATAGGCCTAGACTGTTCAAATCAATTAAACAATTAATTCCCGCCCTGCAAACTTGCACGTCAAACCTGTGCTTATGGCTAATTTATTTGGTTGAGTTATAACCCCCTGAAAAACAGTGGTTCCTAATGGAAAAGCTGACAGAGTCTTAAGTACATGTGGTGAGTGGAGCTGCTATAATTAACTTTGCTTTGAGTTCCCCTATTAATATTTTAAAGATTTTTAATTAAAATAATTACACGAATTTATGAAAAATACTCAAACACCTGAAATATTTCTACAAGGTCTCCATCTCAGAGGGTCCCTTTCCTGGTTGCTATTTGGGTGTGGACTTCTACCCTGGTGATTATTACCCTGGAAGAAGACTGAGACCTCCTCATCCCTTATCTTTGTGAATTCAGCATGCTTTTAACTCCACATCAGTGTGAGTCCTTTTTTTTTCTTTTTTCTTTTCCTTCTCCTTCTCCTCCACTACCACCTCCGTGTCCTTCTCCTTTTGTTCCTTCTTCTAACTTCCTCTCTCTTTCTGTTACCTTTCCCTGCCTCTGATCCTTTTCTCCTGGGATGACACTCCACAGACAAAGTCTCTTGCTCTTTGCATTCTTGACTCTGTTTATAGGCATCCCAAGGTGGTTCAGACCGGGGAATAGCTGACTTCTCAAAAAGGACTATTTCTTTCAGTGTCATGGGTCATGCAATTTCTCTTGCCACAATCAACTCCAAAGAAAGCAGCTATGGCAATATGCAAATAAGTGAGTCTGGACTGTGTTACAAGAAAATTTATTTATGGGTATGGGAATTTGAATTTCATGTAACTTTTACATGGTACGAAATATTCTTGATTTTTACTTATTTAATTATTTCTTTCCTGGCCACTTACGTTAAAAAATAAAAAAAAACTATTCTTGATTCTCCTGCCATGACAAAGATGCAACAGGTTAGATTTGGCCAATGTCTAGTTAGTAGATTAAGAACCTGCTGTTCATCGAGAGTCAGATTTTGTGGTTTCTTGTTCTGGGTCTTGCCACTGCCTAGTTGTGTGATTACGGGCAAATGATCAGTCCTCTTGGTGCCTCATCTTTCTGTGTGTGCTATGGATGATGACGGTACTTGCTTCATGGTTCAGTGGGGGCGATTTATGGAAAAGTGTAGCACATTGCAAAGTTCACTAGTACCACTAAGAGACATCCATATCTTTGTTCTGGTATTAACTTTCTGTGTGACCTTAGACAAAGGACTTGACTTTCTAGATACCAAATCTGAGTTACATCTGCAGCAAATCCTTAGTTATTATAACAAAACTAAATCCCAAGCCAAAAAACCTCTGGCTTGGACTAGAACACCCAAAGCCTACTTCTGACTCCAGGGGACCTGACCTACTTGGGATTAATACCACTTTATTGTCATTGAAATGGCAGGATCTTAGCTTCTCAGTCTGCAATTTTTGGACAGATATGGCCTGAACACAGGTTAGGGAGTGGTGAATGACCTTTCCTGACACTCCTGGGGAGAAGGGGCTGGAATCCTTTTATGCTAGGGACAGGCTCCCTTTGTTGAGTATTGCTGGTTTTGCTGCTGTGTGGTGGCCTCATGCACCTTGTGCCTGAACAGTGTTAATGTCATGATGTACATGAAAAATAACCTTGGAGAAGTTCATATTGACCCAAGTCACTCAATAATTTGACCAAAAATTCTTACTCTAAACCCTAAATTTAATCCTTTTTATAATTGTTTGCTGTGTCTACATATCCACATATTGTTTACTTAAGATTTGTAGAGTCGTCTTACTTAAGTTCCTTTTAAAAAATGTTTCCTGGCTGGGGATTTAGCTTAGTGTTGTAAGCGCCTGCCTGGCAAGTGCGAGGTTGTGAGTTTCATTCCCAGAACCAAAAAATAAAAAAGGTTTCCTTTAACCCAAATGTATTTTATAGTATGAATTTGATGAACTATTTTTTTTTACTGATAAACATTAAAATAAAATAAAAATGAATTCATAATGTGTACCATTGAAAACCATCTGAAAGATGGCGAGTCAAATGTGTCTGGGCTCCTGAAAACGCTGCACCAAGCTCTTTGTCACAGCAAACTGTGGTCAGAGACACGACATTTGACATTTCTTTTGGGTGGCCTGGTCCTTTCATATGTTGGGTACCATTTACAACTGCATCATCTCTGTGCTGGGGTAGCAGTTGTTACAGGACCTGCTCCCCCTACTCCCCTGCTTGCCTCCAAACCAGTTTCTGCCAGTGCCTTGTAGAAGCTGGGCACCACCACTGACTCTGGAGCTGGCCTTACCAACCTTCCTGCCACCACAGTACCAAACTCTGCACAGGGACATTCTTGACTTTTGAGCACCTCAGCGTCTTAGTTACTTTTCTCTCATTGCTGAGACAAAATACGTGACACCCCAAATTAGGGAAGGAAAGGTTTATTTCTTACAATATTGGAGGTTTCAGTCCATACTTAGCTGGCTCCAAGGCAGCATGGTGTGGTGGCGGCAGTGGGGGTAGTCGTTCATGGCTGCCACAAACAGCAAAGCACAAACCCGGCAAGAGAGAGAAGACACACCTTCTTCCTGCCCTTACACTGTATGTTGGCTCCGCCCCTGAGTGGGTGCCGCACTCACACCATCAGTCCCAGCACCAGACAACAAACCAATCACAAACACCAGACTCAGCCACATCCATGATTACATGAGACTTGGGGGCGGGGGGCATCTGAACACACTATACTACTCAGGAAGCAGCTGTGTTGTCTCACCTGCTCAGCAGCTCAGTGCTGTGGGAAGGTTTCCCACTCCACCAAGACCTGTGGGACTTCATTCACACAAATTGGCCCCCATCTAAGTCTCAGTGTGCTTTCCTGCAAAATAGGGATGTCATGCAGATATACAAAAGAAGGCCTTGAAATTGTCCTCCATGTAAGAGGAGAGGTATCAGCCAGGAGCAGAAGCTCTGGAGACAGACCTGGGACCCAGCTGCCCCTCTACCACCTCCTGGCACATAACAGGGCAATTGCTTACACTGATGACAGTCCCATGATGGGATTATAGATTCCCTGGTTGACTTCTCTGGCTGCTTTCTTCCCCAACAGCACCTCTTTGTCTAAGAATGGCTTCCCTTTGGACACAACCACAAATAGGCTCCCGCCAGTCCCTGGGAATCCTGCATACATCCAAACCCAAGGTTTGGTGCCACGGCTACTGGCCTGTCCCCTGCTCCCTGGGAAAGCAGGTGGAGCTTCCTGCTGCTGTCCCAGATGGGCCAGGCCCCAGCCCAGTGCTATCATTGACTGGTACTTGAATCCAACTCATCTTGATTTTATGAGAATCATCCCTGAAAATCCCCATGTTCAAAAGATGACACAGGGGAACCATGGAGCAGGCTCATCATTTGAATAATCAGCCATTTAGTGACATGTCTAGCCTGGTTTAATGACTGAATCAGTGAAAGTATGACCCCGAGTGCCGGTTAACTTTTAAAATAGCTGTGCCCACTGCATGACACGGCCAACAGGAAGCCATTAAGGCTCTGGCAATTACCACTTCCATCCATCGGCGAAGTCCCTATTTTATTTTAATCTGCGTAAGTGCATTTTCTGCACGAGGTTAAAATATAAATCCCTTCTCCTGAACAAGACTGGTTTTCTGGCTGACTTGAGAGCACAATTTACAACTGATTTAATTTGTTCTTCACAAACATTCCTAATGACATTACCCCGGTGCATATACAGACTGCCTCCTCTTATTCCATTAACTCCCAAATCGGGTTTAAAGACCATATTGATGCTAGATGTTATTATGGGTGATTATCAAAACAACAGACAATGCGGCAAAGTGTTTACTAACTGGTTTATATATAATTTCTGTAATAACGACAACAGATGGTAATGCTACAAACACTAAATCACGCTTTTCGCCGCTGAAACAAATTGGCAACCTGCAGTACAGAAATGGTGTACGTAGCTCTATACAGATGCTTCAGTCGTCAGCTATAGTGTTCATCTTATTAGGAAATGGGTCTGTTACTGCTATTACAGGTAATCTTTCCATTTGCAATTACAAATGTATATTTTCAATGAAAATGGTTTTCCGCAGCTAAGCTGCCTGGAGGATATTTCCCCCCTCTAATTACTATCCCGGTGATGTGTGCCCTGGCCGATCCACGCACAGGGGCGTGTTTGTCCTAGTTAATGGTAGAGGCTGCTTTTCAGCTGTGTGGAGATGAGTCAAGATCCTCCACCACTCATTGGCAAGGCCACACTGCAGCCTCAGGGTGCAACCACTGGTACTTTAAGAGCAGTGGGTAAAAGGGATGGGAAGCTGCTGAATGTGAATTCCTCACACCTGTGTTCAATGCTTGTGTTTCCCTCAAGCACTGCAAGAGAGAGGTCTTGATGTTGGGAGACACCTCTACCTCCTGACCCTATCATTGATAAGCAGCATTTCTCTTTTTAACAATAGGAAAACTAATGTCCAGAGGCCCCAGTGTGGAGCGCTTGCCAAGGTCCTACAGTGGCTGAGACAAAACACTTGCACAAACCCCTGGCTGGGCACTCAATGCGCCTTTTATTCCCCTTACAGCCCTGTGAGTGCTACCCCAGGGGACCCAAGGCTAAGAGTGGTGGCAGTGACTTGGATCTCCTTGTCTGCATCCTAACCATCAAACACAGATTCTCCCACTGAATTCTTTAGACACTGGATGATGGGTCTATTTGTAGCCCTGCTTCTTGGCATCAGGACCACAAAGTCACTTGCCTGTGATCCTGGATGTAGTGAGACTGGTGTTTGAACTTAGATTATGACTAGTTTAACCACCTGTCAACACTGTCTTTCTAGAGAGGGCACTGGCGCCCATGTTCTTAGCAAACACTGCTAAGGGCACAGGGCAAAATGTACTAATGATATTTCTGTGTCTCCTGAAGCTAGTTTCTGGCCTTGGCTACCTTGGCTGTCAGCTTTTCCCACTGAAGTACACACTAATTTTTATGCCTGGATCCTAAAGCCAAGTGCCAGCTAGCAGGAGAGGCGGTGCTGTGGATGCCACAGAGAGGGATGGAGAGCTAAGGCATTCAACCTCTGCTTCCCAATCATGCAGACAGCTCATCTCCTCAGCAATCTGGTGGCCTCTCCTGTGTGTGTGTGTGGGGGGGAAGGGGCATGGGGGGTTGGTGGTGATCATGGTCCACATTTCCTAACAATTGCACAGAATGACGTGGAGACCCCAAGTTCATTGATGGAGGTAAATAGAACAAAATCTTGTCCAGAGCATGGGTGCAAAGGGTTTTGACTGCATTCTCTGTAGCCACATTGTTGTACAGATAACTGCCCACTCCTGGTTCTGGTTGGCCCGTTGTGAGGTTGGGGTGCCTCCTCTTTTACCATAGCTTCATTGTTGAATGTCCCCCTATTCCCCTAGGACTGCACATACATCTTTTATGCCTTGAAGTGAATTTTGTTTCTTTCCCTCCTCTTCTGAAGTCCTCAGGGGTCTGAATCCTGGCCGCTGAGGTGATAGGATTAATATGGGCCACAGGTCACAGGGTCCAGGTTGCCTTGGCTGGATGGGTGAGACAGGTGTTGATTAAACAAGGAAACTGAGGCCAGAGTACAGGTGGTTTGCTCAAAATCCTTTGAAACTGGGACCAATCCTCCTTCTCTATCTTCAAGAGTCATAAAGAGTGGGCTGCTAAAGGGACTCACACACTTGGCAAGGTGGCTCTCCACCTCCCCCTGCTGCACATAACTGAAGTGGGCTTCCTGCAGGTTGTGGGGTCCTCCTTGGAGGCCAGGCTCTACCTGACATTTCTTTGCTGCCACATGACCCTAGTCTTCATGGTCCTCACCAGGATGCCCAGCTGCCAGTCATTGGGAGCTTCATAGTCCTGGGGAGCAGTCACTTTCTCATTTTGGGAAAAGGGGCTATGCTCTTTGGTTCTTCCCACGATAGATTTTAGAGGCAGCAATGTGTCTACACCCAGCCAAGGATAAGTGCTCAAGATAAGCCCAGTACGTCCTAATACCCGGAGCAGCTGGATCAGAGAGCAGATCCAGAGGCTCTCCAGGGATTGATGGAATGGCTCAGGTGTCTGGGAGGCCTCTTTTACTCATGCTCACCATTCTTTAATCTGGGCTGCTCTCATACACACATGTGAAACATACCTCTAGGCTCCTCCCTAGGCAGCCAGAACTGAAGAACTGTGAATCCACAAACCTGGTACTCTGTGACCATCTGGTAGATTCCTCCACTGTCTCCTGGCCTGCAGGGCAAGGTGGCCCTGAGAATTGACCCGGGACAGGATCCTGCCATGCTCTAGTGAGAAGCCAATCATGCACTTCCTGATGATCACTTTGTGAAGGGACAATGAATTGTGGCTTCCCTGTAATTTTCTGCATGGAGGTCTTTCTGTCGTCTTTTGGCCACTTCCCCCAACCTTGCAGGCGGTCCTGTGCTCTGACGGACATGGCATCTTCTCACATGCACAATGAACTGCTGTCCTGGGGGCTTGTCATGAAAGAACAGTGCTTATCTCTTGTGCTCCAGGCAGAAGCACCTGATCTGAGTAAATTTTCAGAACTGCCTGGGCCTGGGGCCACACTGGCAAGGTGCCTTAGCCTGTTTCTCGCCCAGGCATTGGCTAGGAAAAAAATCAGCTTCTGGAGCAGGCTGACCAGGCCTTCTGTCGTTTTCTGTCTTGGAGCCATTTGTCTTGGGAGGGCTGTGTGACCAGCAGAAATCCCTTGGGCTTTAACTTGATTTAAATCCCAGCAGGCTGATTGGACTGCAGGTAAATAACTTAACCCTGGTCTTTAATCTTTAAAAGTGGGGATAACAGGACACAGCACAAAATAGGCTCTCACAAAAGGGAAGCCCTTATTATTAGCCATCCCCCTGCCCTCCATAAGATTCACAGGAATTATTAGGTATTTGACATTTCTATCCAGAATCCAAGTCATCAAGAAGGTCACTCTGTTTCCGGTATCAACGGACATGAGCTGGAAACCTGTCCTTGGTCACCTTCTAATAAATCCTAGTCATAGATCGAGTTTTTAACCCATTAAATATTCAAAAGGAGGAGCTATAATCTGGGAGCGGGGTGCACAAGTTTTATCTGGATTATGCAGTGTAGAAGAAAACATTTCCGATTTAATGAACGAAGTTTAATCCCTTATGAGAATATTTTTCTCCAATAAGGAAGGTTTTTCCGAGATAAGACTAGGTGAAATATTTTGGGACAGTAGACAGAAAACTGGAATTGTTTAAGAAACAGAAAAAAGTCTCAGAAAAAAGTCTCTGTTTTATCTTATCCTAGGCTGGGGACCTTGAGCCTCGGTTTCCCCAACTGTAAAATGGATGTGATGGGGTTTGGATTATTGATGCCTAAAAATCCTCATTGCTCTGATATTTCCCAGGTCCGAGGCTGCTGGGAGATCCGCTCAGCAGAATTCCAGTTTTCAGAGCTGCGGTTGCAGTTCACTGGCTGAGCGCGGGCAGACTCCCTGAGACTTCCGGGCTGCCCGCGCCAGCTCTGAACGGCTGTAAATGTATGCGCAGCCTCGGAAGACTGCACCCCTTGCCTGTATTGCTCTAAGCTGGCGTAATTAACAGACTTGTTGCAAAGTGTATCTGGCATATCTAGCAGATTTTTAAATATGACTTCCCAAGATTATAAAGGACTTTAATTATAATTTCACAAAGGTGGAGAACGAGGATTTGCTAATTGCCATGCCTGTATTCTCCCCCTCCCGCCGCCCCAGGATTCGAAGCCGCTCCAGATATACGAAAGAGTGAACAGTGTTTTAAGGGCACCGTACAATGTGACAACAGTGATAGATATGCTAATTTCTTCATTCACTCCACTTCACTTCTTTTATTCTTTCCAATTAAAGCAAATGCTACTGAAACCATAATTAAGCAGGGCTGGGCCCTGACTGCCTGCTGTTTTAATGAAGCTCTATTGATTTTCCTTTTCTTTCTAATGGCCACACATGGTGCTCAATGGTCAAACATATGCCCCGCTACAATGTCCCAGTAAAACTTAATTTTGGCCAAGCGAAATGGAAGCCTGCAGGAGAAGGGTGTCGAGGGGACAATGTGTATAGGGAGGGTGTATAAAGCTCCTCCTTAGAAGGCTGCACTGGGACAAGAAACATGCCCTCAACCGTATGACCATCAAAACAAATAGGCACGCGGTGAAGAAATCCAATCCCGTTTCATTCTGTAGGGCTTCTTTAAGGAGCAGTGTGTTAGTTACACTGCAGTGGCCTAACTAAGCTGGATGTTAAAATCTGGGCCTTTGGGAGCCCTGGAAATATGTATTCTTGACAGATGTTCACAAGCCAGAGAACAGTTTTGGTGACAAAGTATGGGAAGAACATTTTGCCTTTTTTTTTTTTTTTTTTATAAGAAAGCTGTATTTCTGGGATTATTCTTGTACACATGGTCCACCTCCTGCAGCAAGTACATAGACGTCATGCAAATGAGATGAGGGCAGTGTGATGGGAACTGAGTACAACAAATATTTACTGGTGCAAATTAATATTCTGGCCAGGAAGCCAGGCGTCAGATATTGTTGCTGGTTTTCTATGCCCAGCAATGGGCGTTACCACGTGGGACTTGGCAAAAGCTGACAAGCTACAGTAGTTTCTTCTTATCTATGGTTTTGCTTTCTAGAGTTTCAATTATCTGAGAAATTTTCCAGAATTACTCTGAAACAATTTGCTATTCCAGAAATAAACAACCTATACATTTTAAATAACTTTCCTTACAATATGTTGTTGTTTATTTTATTTTATTTTATTTTGGGTACCTGGAATCGAACTTACTACCTTGCACATAGCCAGGCAGGCACTTATGCCACTGATTTATACCCCCAACCTTTATTTTATTATTGTTATTGCTAATCTCTTATGTGACTGATTTTATTATAAATCAAACTTCAACACAGGTATGAATGAATAGGCAAAAGTATAGTACATATATAAGCTTTGTACTAGTTGAGGCTTCAGGCATCCCCTGGGGGTTTTAGAATGCGTCTGCCACCCACAGGAGAAAGGCAACCATAACAGATTGTCCGTTTCTTATTTTCCCCTTCCCCACTTACAAATTTTCATTACTGTGTGAGCTACTTCCCACATGCGGCAATCAGATGAGATTCCTGACACTGTTGTGTGCTGGCTGCAGCTATCTTCTTGGAGCCTGGGTATGCCTCTATTGGACAGAAAAGGAAACAGGCCAAGGGAAATTGTGCTGTTATTAGTTATGTAACTGAGGCAGGAAATGTGGGCAAATTGTTCCCCAACAGGGTAAAAAAGGCTGAACACTATCAGTGCACTGTGAATTTGAGTCTTGCTTTTGTCACAACCCATGGGGCACTGGTGACCTGCTCTGGCCCATTCGCCCTCTACAAGTCAACATTTTCTTTCCCTTGGCTAGATGTAAGCTTCCCAACATGACTCTTACTCCCAAATGAAGGGAAGCCAGGACTTGTTTTCCTCCACATTATTGGTATTTTGGGCTGGAGACTTCTTTGCATTAGTTGGGTTGGGGGCTGTCATAAACTTTGCAGTCATTCCTGGCCTCTACTTCCTAGATGTCATTAGCACAGCCCTAGTCATGGTCATGATAAGCACAAATGTCCCAGACATTGTCAGATGTTCTCTAGGGAGCGATGTTGTTCCTGTTTGAAAATCAGTGGTCTGGACAGTTATATTTTACTCCTTGAGGGCTGAAAACACAGAAACTTTCAAAACGTGTACACAGATGTGTGTTTTACTTTATGCCCTTTTGTTTTACTTTCTTGTGCAGCAGCATTCTGGTTGTAAATAAAAATGAAAATTCAGAATTCAGAGTTAAAAACTAGAAAAAAAAAAGGCTATTGATTGGGGAAGGGTGACAGAACCTAGAACTTTTCAGGAAAGAACCTGGATCAGAAGTCAGAAGACCTATGTGCAGACACAGTTGGCAACTTGCAAGGTGGTATATGGTGAATCCTATGTCCTTTGAGCCATGGGCTTTTGTTATTAATACAAGGAAAGTGTTATAATGATTCATTGGGGGGTGGGGAATCCCAATAGGACTGACATTCTTAATAGTGGAACAGAAGTATAATGAGTAGTACAAATGTGGAATCAGGGAATTTTCAGTTACAAGCAAAATTCACAACATCTGAGAGAGGGAGGGAGAGAGAACAAACAGGGCAAAGAGAAGACCCAGATAACTGATGGGAGCAGCTGGCACTCGGATTCATCACATGTCGTGAATAGTCACTAAAGCACCTGGCCTCAGTGTCTGAAGGGTCCCACACCATCTCATGGAGTCCCGTCACTGTGGAGCAGAGTCACGGGGAAGATTGCATTCGTTTTACAGAGAATCCTTTTACCTTTAAAGCATTACTTAAAAAAAAATGCATTACTCTGAGCTCCAGGCCTGCGGGTAGCCCTGTGGGCAGCACTCAGGGTCACAGGAGAAGCCTGCTGCCAGGAAGGCTGTAGAGTTCTGGAAGTGGAGAAAGGAGTTGGCACCTCAAAGGTTGCAGAGCAAAATTCCCCAAACAGGAGAGAATTTGTAGTTGCTTAAAGAGCAAGGTAAGTTCTTAAAGCTGCTGTCTTCAGGGCTGACACCCAGAAACAGAGAATGTAAAACAGCGTCCCCACCATGGTTGTTGGGAAAAGACTGGCATCCAGGAAAGACAACAGACCGCCTTTTACTTGCTTTGTCTTCATTTCGTCTTTTAGAACCTGCATTTTAGGATTTCACCTTTTAAAGACCATCTGTTTTGTGATGAGCCCACAGAACCAAAGACCTTCTTTTTACACTTAAAAAGTAAAGTGAGATTTTTAATTGGTTTTTAAAAAATTGCATCTACTTTTGACAGAGATGAAAGACCCGTTTCCTTTTTCCTGGATGTTGGCTCTGATATCTTGCTTGTTAGGACTAAAGAGAGAAAAAAAATGGCCCCCAGGAATGGAGCGGCAGGGACCCTGAAAAGGGGACACCATCATGCCACCATCGAGTTCTGTCAACTGTCAAGTTAATTAGAACGAAATTAAAAACACATTTGCCAAGATGTTCCGCAGCCAAACCAGTTAAATAGAGATTTTAACAAAATTGAAAGCATATTATACTGAGATTTGTGGATTCTGGCCCAGTGAGTGAGTGCTGAAAGTGTGATAAAATAACAAAATTGCTGCCTAATAATCTATAGAATAATATTGTCAACTAATGGATTATAATAAAATAAAAGCTGTTATTAGGGTAAAACATTATAACAAAAATCCAACTTTTATTTGCAGCACCTCCCCCTTAATGGTTTTGAGCATTTTGAAAGGTAATTTAAACAAGTACATTGTGTCCTTATTGAAGCAGCTTCATCTCGCTAGCTGCTGAAAATGGCTTTAACCATCCCTCTGAACAAAAGCACCCCTAATAAGACAACAAAAAGCCCCAGCAATGGCCCAGCGACAGCGCGCTGTGGCGAGGAGCGAAGCCAGCTAAGGCAGCAGCTTTCTCCTTGCATGTAATTAGATGAATTAAAAGGACAAAGTGGTTAATGTAACTGTTGTGGAGGGAGGCAGCCTTTTCATCCCATCCATTTCAGACAAGAGCCGGTGGCTTTTGCTTCAGCAATGCAGGGAAGAATGTTGGCTGTGAGGGAAATTAACAAGCTTAATCTGCGAGGAATCTGCTCCGAGTCATGGATGAAATGTATCTCGAGCAACGAAAGGCTAGTCATTCCTGCTTCCCTTTTATATGCCTAATAAAACTTACAATAAATTAACTGCATTTTACTTTGCAGCCAGATTCTTAATCAGGGATGAGGCGCTGGGTAGTCAGTTACAGGAAAGCTTCAACCTGTAGGTGCAGGCTACACAGAGAAGGAGGAGGAGGAGGAGGGGTGGTCCCACCCTAATTAGCCTTCTTTCCCATGTTGGTGTCTCGAGGACTGGATCATCACTGGCTCTCACGTCTTAGTAACACGGTAGTGAGAAGGAGCTGTACATTGTCAATCCAGCTCACTTGACTGAGAGGGAGCAGGACTCTTGGGAGAAAATCTCTCCAAGACAAATTGAGTCGCTTATAGCCCTACATCTAATTGGTACCATGACACTTCCTTAACAACTTTATACGGTGTTTATTTTCTGTTAGCGACTCTTATTCTTTACACTGACCTATTAGCAATGCTGCCATCTTTTTTTTTTTTTTTTTTTGCTGTGTACATACTGGGGATTGAACCCAGGACTTTTGGACTGAGCTCCATCCTCCAGCACTCCATTTAATTTTCCAAAGAAGAATTTCCTAAATTGCTCACCCTGGACTAGGATTGGGCAATCTTATTGCCTTAGCCTCCCAGAGTGTTGGGATTATAGACAAGTGCCACCCTGTTAGCTATGGCAACATTTTACAGTAGAAAGAAAAACAAATTCTCATTCAGGCTGTGAGTTTCATTCTCTGTAGAACTGGGAAATGGTCTCTTTGGGTTCAGCGTCCAAGGACTTCCCAACATGGTAGCGAGATTAGGAGAGGGAAGAAACTCCTTCCTCGTCTGCCATTTGGTACTGGTGGTCTAACACTAACTCAAAATGACAACGTGGAGTCTTCTTGACCTCTTGGTAAAGTAGGGCTATGTTTTATTATAAAAAGTAGAAAATTGAAAATTAAATTTATTAGCTTCAGTTACAAAATGATTCATCTGGCTTTTTAATGAAGCTGCACATTATGCTAACAAGATAAAGGCAAAGGATAACATGTGGGCCTTGGCGCTTCCAGGCGCTCTGGGTTCTGTGTTTTGGGAACACACAACTGGGCAGTTCTGGGCCTTGAGATGGATGAAGCATCACAGGTTGGGAGAGCAGAACCCTGGGAGCTTGGATTGCACCTCTGGGAGGCTGGCGGAGCTACATCAGGGGCGGACAACACTACAGGGGCTGGGTGAGCCTGGACCCTTTTCTACCTTTCTGGAAGGCTAGAGAAGGCTTCATCAGGGCTCTGTGCCTATTGGCAGAACCAACAGAGACAGTGCCAGCTCATTACATGGAAGTTTGGGCTTAAGGCTGAGGGCCCCTTGAGTGCTGGAGCTTCAGTGTAAGATTGCTGACATGGGATAGAAATGGAGAGACTGCAGAGAAGCCAGTGCCATCAGCAGTCTCAGCAGTTTGCTGAGCCATTTTTGGGGTCTGTGGTATGTGATAGCAAGCCCTAGTTTGCTCTAGAGGTGAGAGATGAATCCCTACAGATGAACCTCTGGATTCTGGGAGGCTCTACATAAATGCTGCTTCTGAGGAAGGACTCCCACTCTCCTCAGGTTGATAGCATACCTACTTCTGCAACAGGTCTGCTTTCTACCCTTGTCTCAGGGTCTCCACTTTGCTTCTTTGCATTCTGGCTCCTGCTCTCTGCTTTTCCTTGGAACTCATCAATAGCAGGCTGCTAAAAGTAGGCAGGCCTCCAGCTGTATTCTGAATGGCCCAAGGATGAGTCTATTATTATTTGCACTGCTTGGTCTGTGTTAATCTGATCCTCATTCTATTAAAAACACTCATCAAATAGCAAGGTTAACCTGAGTTGAAAAACTAGTATTAAGTCATGTGTCTGTCCACATGTGTGCTTTCTGTCTTATTCTACACAGTTGTGGAAGAGGCAAACATCTCTTGTGTTTTTCAAGCCTATCTCATGCTTGGCGGGAGTTGGACCTAAGAGCAATGCAACAGGTCACACTGTGAACTGCCAGTGGACCTAGCACCCAGTGTGGCCTGCCCACTGCCTGGGTAGATGACAATGCAAGCTAGTCCCCACCTATAAGCTCACTTAGTCCCATGGAGCTGTGTTTACTACCCGTTTTCTTTTCTGAGTATCTGTTCCTATATTACTATCATTGCCATGCAAATGTCCTGACTTTAGGCATAATCATCTCAACCACAATGCCATGACTGTCCAAATATAATATCCACATAAGCCTCAAAAATGGAGTAAGAAAGTCAGGCATTTCTTTATCAGCTAGCCCCTGATTTGGAAAGATTTGTTTCTGTTTGTCTCTAATACACAAAATCAAAAAGGTGTCTTCACCCTGGAGAAGACTATGAGTCAGAAACTTTGGATAAGAGGTTCAACAGCTTCCCCTGCAATTATCACTGTTGCTTACAACCCACATGCCAGGGTTACAGGATGGAGATGGTAATAAAGAGGCGTGATTTGGTAATGCCACTGAGTCTGGCATCTCTGGACGATTCTGAACATGGTCAATAGATGTGGCAATCTGGCTTATAGGCACTAAAGATTTTTATACTTAAAGATTATATGACAGTTGTGTTAAGTCAGTTAACAAAGTGAATGAACTTAGGACCTCAGGAACATGGTTATTTTTCTCAATATAATTTAAGCATGAGTTTTTGGGGTAAAAAGCTTTCATACAGTTTTCAAATATATTGAAAACATGAATAATATGCATCTTTAGAGTCTGAGGTTTTGCTGTGGTTGCTCCTTTTTTTTTTTTTTATTCCTTGGTAACTACTGTTTGGTGTAAAGGAGAGGGCAGAATTAGGACAAAAGGAGGACACAGAGAAGGTCACCAGGGAAGACTCATGGGTACTGAGAGAGATGCAGAAGAAAATCTGTGGTAAACTTGCTTTTGCACCCAGCTTGGAATAAATCCAGCATATCACTCGGTAGGGCTTGTAGATAGCATTTGGCCTAGTGTCCAAGTTGAGCACTCAAGCCAGGGCTACAGCCTAGGACATCGACACACAACCACAGGAGTCATAAAGAGCTTCAGGGCCCGGGTGGACAATGGGCCTGGGCCAGGCCAGGGCAAGACTGGAAGGTGACCAGTAGAGAGTGAGACATGGGTGTCCTTCACCTTCTTACTGTAGGTCTGTGACTCTCAAGCTTGAAAGAGAGGCCTGAGGACCAAAGCAGGCTCTGATTCTGGGAGTCAGGAGAGCACGCTGACTTAGGATGCCTGCCTCTGCTTTCTGGGTAGAAAGCTGGTAGATAACCTTTTCTCTCAGAGACCAGACCTTGGTGGGATAGACAGATCTCAGCAGCAGCTCTCCCATCAAAACTGAATCAGCCCAGCAGGTATGACACTCTGTCTTGAAAAAAAGAAAAAAAAGTCCTGGGCATGTAGCTCAATGGGTTCAATCTCTAGTACCAAAACAAAATGAAACGAAACTCCCCCAAACGGAATCATGCCTGGTGGAGGGAGCCATCTTCCAACATGAACTTAGTGAACATAATAATGTTCACAGATTGGAAAACACCAAAGGGGTGAATGTTTCAGATTGACGGCGCTGCTGATCTGATGCATTAGCACAGAAATCAGTCATCAAAGCGCAGATCATTCCATTCTGTTGAGAAATGGTTTATTGCTTAGCTCCCAATTAGAAAGTTCATGAACCTGGAAGGCTGTTTGCTCACAGGTGGGGCGGGGAGGCCTTGCAGGCAGCCCTAAGGTTCTCCTATAGGCCTTTAGTTGATTTAGTTGGCGCTGATGCCATCTACTTGAAATTGTTCTAAAAATACTTGCTGCTTCTATTTTTCTTGTTTTAGCTGTATTTCAACACTGCACATACTGGGCTTGCGAGTTTCTTTCTGAGATGATGAGTGAGTGGGGAGAGCTACAGAAACAGATGTGAGGTGTGACAGTCAGCTTTTCGTTATTGTAACAAATACCTGAGACGATCAATTTAAAAAGAGAAAAGATTTTGGCTTGCAGTTTCAGAGTGATCAATTGGCCCTGTCATCACAAGACAGTCTGTCATGGTGGAAGTGCATGGCAGAGCAAAACCGTTCACCTCATGCCAGAGAGCAATAGAAAGATATTGGGGTCCCACTAGCCCCCTCAATGGCACACGCTTAGTGACCTGGAGACCTGTCTTTAGGCTCCATCTCTTAAAGGTTCCACCACTTCCCAATAGCACTCTGGGCTGGGGATCAAATCTTTAAACACGGGTCTGTGGAGGACACTCAAAATCAAAATTACCACACTGGGTCTTGTTCTTCTCATTTCCTCCTCTGCTCACTTGCTGAGGTTCCTATGGAACACCCAGCTGGCCCCATGCCTGCCAGAGCTCAGCCACTCTGGGCCCACTGAATCCTTGACCTTCCCTAATGAACTGACTCTCAGTACCAGCCACACACATTCCAGAGAGATGTTGGGTACCAGGTGGCCATTACCATCTGGTCTTTAAACGTCCCTGGGTGAACAGAGTGAGAAAGAAGCAACTGCCTTTTGCTCACCTGTTCCCAATGCCTAGAAGGCCTGATCCTTCAGACCCCTCCATTCTTTGCTGGGTTGTCAGCTTAATTGAGAGGCTTCATGAGCACTGGCTCACGATAGCAACCCTGCCCATGCACACTTTTTCCATTCTGTTGAGAAATGGTTTATGGTTTTCCATGATGCTACCACCCCCTGGTGCACCATATGCTCTACTGTCTTAGTCACTTTCTTGTTGCTGAGACACAATACCCAGCACCTGAAAAGTAAGGGAGAAGAGGTTTATTCTGGCTCACAGTTTGTAGAGGTTTCAGTACGTAGTCCTTTGGCTCTAAGTCTGGACAGCACGGCAGAAGAGCATGTCAGCGGAGGAGCTGCTCACCTCATGGTATCCAGAAAGCAGAGAGTACAGGAGGAACTGGAGAGGGAGATAAATCCTTCCAAGCCGTGTCCACAGTAAGCTGCCTTTTCCAGCCAGATCCTACCTTCCAAAGGCAGGTCAGCTCTAAGACCTCATAATTCAACCACCTTCAAAATTCCCTGTCTATTTTTGTGTATGAAGCTCTTGGGGGACAGCTAGATATAAACCACAGCATCTACCTACTTACTTGTTTCTCATCTGCCTGTTCTCTCAGGAATGCAAGCTCCACGAGGGCAGGGTTGTTGGTCTGGCTGACTCATGGCTATAGTCAGGACACCTGGAATATCACTTGGCATGTAATACCCGCTCAGTGAAGATCTATTTGATGAACTCCTGTGTGGACTTCAGGAAAATTAATGGTATAAGAGACTCCAGAGGCACCGAATTAAAGTTCCAGCCTATTCTTTAACAGAATTTGCTCTTGGTCATTTCCACCCTTTATATTTCTGTGGGGTGGAGATTTCTGGGTCCCTTTCTTTCCCTACATGCCACTTCTATAGATTGTCCTGGGCTCAGCATGCATTCAGCCATTGAGAAGGTATAAGGACTTTATGGAAGAGCAAAAAAGGAGTAACATACGCATTACAGCAAGAGACAGTTGGCCAGATTGAAATCAGCTTGTTCAGTCCAGCCTGGCTCAGTTTACCGCTCCCACCTGTATATCTGTCTGATTCATGTAGCAAATATTGGGCATCTGCTCTGGATGTGGCACTGTGGTAGGCGCTGAGGCATACCGTGAACAGAAACGCTGCTGTTCATCCCTTCATAAAGGAGACGGGCATGGATAGGGAATAATGTTCTAAGGGCAAAGGGAGAAATGGGGTCTTCGGTGACGAGAGGTCACAGGTTCTTGACTCGGTGGGTTGCGGAGGTGTCCAGCCAGGGATTCCCAAGGAAGTGACACATGAGATGGAAGGCGAAGGTGAACTGGCAGGGGAAGATAAGGGGGAGAACCTTTCAGGCAAAGAGGGCAGAATGTGGGAAAATCTCAAAATAGGGAAGTTGTGGTGCAATTGAGGACCAAAGCAAAAGACACAATTTCCTATTCCTTGTTGCTCAGTCTTTGTAGACCCACAATGACTATTTCTGAGTTCAAAGTTTCCAGATGATCTTGCCTTTTCTAAACTTCCTGAACCTGGCCACTATATCTCTAGAATGTACTTGACACTTTGGGGTATCCACGCCTTCTTCAGACCCTTTGTGCCTGAGATGAGTCCCAGCCAGGGTGAGAATGATAGCTAGTGCCCTCTCTGAACCTGGACTTTTTTCTGCTTTTACTCCAGTGCAGTGTCATATCTCTAGTGTCCCTGAAAAATCTCTTCAATGACATCTCAACTCGGTTTCTTGAGGAGAATTTCAATTACAGGGTAGTAGAACTAAAGTTATAAAAACTAATAATAGTGACTTGCAGATACTTCTTCTACTGACTGAGTCATAGAATATGGGATTAACATTCTAGAGCTTCTAACATAGCATTCTGTTTTTAAATATGTAAGATATAATATTCCAACTGTTTGGCAGTTATTTAATTATATAGTTAGGCTTGAGGGGTGAAAATCCCTATCTGGCTTTAGAAATCCATTTCTTAAAATGAAAGTCTCTTTGTAACTGTCTTGAGCAATGGCGCCATTTTGGTGGAAGGACAGTGTGACTTTCTCAGTGACTGAACATTGACCTCAGCAGTAATTTTCTAACCAGCTGTCATTGACCACACTCCTCATTACACTCATTGCAAGGCCAGTGACAATCTCAGTGTGATGGTAGAATCTTCTTAGCAAGAGCTAAGAAATAAATGCCACCACGTTTGGTCTTTCCTATAGGCAAGGTAGGGCCTGCTTCCACAGTCATGCCAGCTCTGTCCTCCAACAGAGCTTCTGCCCCCTTACACATTAAGTCCTCTATGGGCGCATCACACATATAAGGGGCAAAGCCCAAACAATTGTTCCAATACAGTCTCTGCATATGAGGAATGCTCACCCATTTGTGCCTTTCACAAAGGTATTTTTAAAGCATCACATTAGGCCCTTTGTGATGTTCCTTCCCCTAAGGTCCTCCCAGGTGGGTGATAGCAAGGGAGGAAGAAATGAGCTTTGTGTGGCAAAGCCTGGACTGGTAGGCAGGTATGCAGGGGCACTGTTTCTGTCTTGAGCACCACCTAAACTCAGAGAGACTCCTGGCCTGGGTCTCAGATATTTGGAAAACCATGGAGGTCAAATTGTTGGACGTAAAGGGAGAGGACAGGAATAATTTCAGTATTACTAAATTCCCAGTCACTAGCTTGTATTTTCTGATGCTAAGGGATCATCACTAATAAACTGTTACTGTGAGAATACTTGGAGGCTGAACTGATATGACCACAGTGCAACCAGATAGACTACCTCATCCAGATGGAAAATACAGGGCCAGTGGTGTGGCATAGTGATAGAGTACATGCCTAGCACACTTGCCTAGAATGCAGGAAGCCCTGGGTTTAATCACTAGTACAAAAACAAACAAACAAGCAAACAAACCTCAGACGTACAGAAGATGTTGCTGTACATGGACTTTTGGAACGTGTAACTGCCACATTCCACCTAACCCTGTTGTCATACAGATGATTAGCTTTTGAAATTGGAACGGGTGTGTGTCCAGACTGACCACATTAAGATGAAGCTCAGAGTCTTTCTTGGGGTCCTGTTTGCTTGCGAATTGAAAAGTTCCCAGAGGCCTGAGCTGCTGCAGAGGTCACGCAGAGGAACTGTGGCAGCTGGTCAGTCCAAGAAGGATGGAGGCAGGTGTTAGTTTGGGGCAGTGGGTGCTTTTGCCATTGGTACAGGTGTTACATTTACAGACTGGTTATGCTATCTGAGGCCCTCATCCATAACCATGATAACACTTTTGCTGGCTGGACTCCGGCATAGAGGGCACTGACTCAGCCACCCTGCACATTCATGCTCTTGAGCTCATGATCCCACAGGCTATCCACATGGTTTTCTCTGCTGGAATCATTTCTTTTCTCCTCTGACCCCAATTCCCTGCTCCTGGATAGTTCTCACAATCCTTCAAGGCTCAGCCCTCACATCACTTCTCATCTATCTGGGCCCCCAGCTCTGCAGGTGTCACAGTTATTGTGAGCGAAGGTTGATACAGTTACTCACAAACACCCCTTTTCCCAGTCTACTTGCTTTGCCTTGGCAGGTGCGGCAGGCCTAATTTAGGGTAGTCACTCCATTCTAGGGAAGGCTGTCGATCTCATTAGGACATAGATGACATGTGAAGTCCTTATATGGCTTTGAGTCCATTTTTTTCTAAGAATGAGAAATTAAGCATGAGTGTGTTATCACTCTCATTCACATAAATGGAGTTCCAGGCTTCCCCACTGAGCAACCTTATCCTTCCTTTAGAGGACTGGTAACTCCTTAGACCTCCATGCCAAAGCAATGGGGAGCTGGGTTAAAAATCCTTGACCCCAGCACACTGGCATTTGGCAAATGGCACTTTTATTTGATGAACCTGATTTTTTTCACTTTTAAACTAACTGTTTTGGCATGGTGTGGGCAAAACTCCAGGGAAAGCAATAATTAAATATTGAACCACCTTCTGCAGCAACATGAACAACCATGGTGATTTCCAGGGCCCTGTGCTGTGTCACTGAATGGATAATTTGATCATAAATCCTCCTATCCCTGAACAGAAATACCAACAGCAGTGTCTGAGGAAGGACAGTTCATTTGGATGAATGGCTGCCGACCTGGGTAGATTATTCAATCCATACCACACTCTGACTTTCTATGTAGAAGCAGACCAATTGATGCTGTTGTAGACAGTGGTTTTCACAGGAATTTAACACAGGACACATAATTTATGGGATTATTTTATAATATTCACCCCAAAAATCAAATGCAGAAGAGTGTAAGAAAGCTGTCTGCATTCTAGAGACCCAAAGAATCCAGCCAAGGGCCTAGATCCCATGGCAATGGCTCGTGCAAGTCTGTATCAAGGATCTGCACCAGGAAGGCCCAAAGGCCAGTGGTGGAAGCTAGAAAGTCTGTGCCAATGGGGTGAAGGATCTGTGCCACCGGGCTGAGAGATTTGCACTGGAGCCAGGAAGTGATGCTCAAGGTGAAGACCAGAGTTCCTCTGAAGAGAACCACAGCCATCCTGGTGACAGTGAGGACCCAAGCTCCTCATACAATGACAGCTGAGTTCATATCAGGAAAACCAGCTGGGACAAGCTTCTCCAGGCAAATCAACAGCAAGCAGTCTTCCACTCCTGCTCTCCTTTTATGCCACTCCAGCAACAATCCTCAGGTGGGCCTTCCACGCCCAGAATCCGCTCAGCTCAGCTGGACGTTCCCACACAAGCTGAGCATTAATTAATCCAACACAGATGTTTTTAACATTTTGGAACAGAATTCCTTACATAGTCGAACTCATACACATTCAAGACATTTGCTGTCTGGTTTAAATAAAGCCTAAGATTAATGAAGCGGTGAGATGTCACAAAGGCTTCATTGCTAAACATTCCCTATTGTGGGTGGGTGGGGGATCCACGTATGTCCCAGAATCCTTCCCTTTCCCCTCCTTTTCTGGCAACCCTCACTTTTTTTGGGAACCCTTCTGGCAGTGCTGGTGGACTGCTCACCTCCGTGTGCTGCCCCCTCCTGGCCATAGTGGGAAGTGTGTGACCCAGTGGCCACACAGCGGTTGCAGGCGCAGTGATAATCCGCCTAGTGGACCTGTGACCCTTGGTGCCACAGAGTCCTGCTCCTTGGCTGGTGTCAGGATGGGAGAAGAAAGATGCTTTCTCATTCTTCTGGGCTGTCTCAGCTGCGGCTGCTGGCAGCCATATGGCACACCCTAGATTGAAGGGCTGTGTGTGGATGGCGAAGCAAGGGTCAAGGGAATGTGGAGCAGCTGACAGGCTGGTTGGCTGGATGGGGAGAGGTATAATGGAGAGAGGAAGACATGCAATGGAGCGAAAATCAAAGAGGAGTAGAAAAAGAGCCTCTATTCCCAGACCTGTGCTCAGCCACACACAGTATGGCTGTAGATTTAGCCCCCAGGTACTGATTCTTGACCTCATCCCTAACTGTGAGCTGGCCCAGTAATCCTTAAGTCCTAGTTACAAGTGCCCTTGATTTGTTAGATAATTCAAAGAGGGTTGTAATCACTCAAGAACAAGGGAGTTATGACTAATACTAGGAGGAGATAGCTCCACAAGCCCGAGAGTGCCTTAGTAGAGCAACATCACAAAGCGCCTTCAGAAGGGACACATCACAGTGCTTCCATGCCTCTAGAATATCAGTTTTGGGGAGAGTCACCCATTTAGCATTTCTCAAATTGTGGGCAGTGGGATGCCATAGCTGAGCGGGAAAAGATAAATTAAATCAAGTTGTTTAACACATTTCTTTGCAGTACTTCTTGAAGCCTTTGCAGTGCTAAGGTACAATGTGAATCCTCAGGAGAACAGAGAATGCAGTGTTCTTCAGGATGCTTAATGATGAAAGCCTGTAAATTCATCAACCTTGCACAATAGTAATGTTGCTGTGGTAAGGAAGGTCTTGCTGGCAAGGGTCTTGCTCTGACTAAAGGCCATGTGTGTCTTTGGCAATGACAGTAAAACATTGGCTCAGACACACGAATGTCCAGGTGTGAAAGAGAGTGCACCAGACTCTTCTCATCTAATTCTAACCAGCCTTATAGTGGTCCCCTGGAGAGGGGCGCCTTGGTGACATATGGTCGTGGTTACAATGCCCAGTTGGCCAAATGTCTTCCACTGTGATGGATGTTCATCTGGAACGTCATTACCACCAGCATTGGAAATGCTCCCTAATTTTAGAAACACTAAATAATTAATATTGGTGATTGAGAAAAAATTCAAGGCTGGCCTGTGTTAATTCACACAAAGTGACCTTTACCTTTTATCATTATTGCTGTTGTTGTTTGGTGTTATGGAACAAATTAGGACAGAACAATGCTTTTGCTCTCTTGCATGTGACAAATCAGCAGATCTCTCCTTATCATGCTGCATTTCTGTCCATATTGGGAAAAGTCCACAGGGCACAACGCAATGTTTTTTCTCTCTTTTTAAAATTTGTGGGTCACAAGTGCCCATCAATCAAAGAATGGATATAAAAGATGTGGTATTTTTATATAATGGAGTACTACTCAGCTGTTAAGAAAGATTGCATTGAGACTTTTGTAAGTAAATGGTCACAACTTGAGACCATACTCGTTAGTGAGATAAATCAAACCCACATGTGTAAATACTGTATTGTCTCCCTAGTGTAAGAAATGGAAAAGTATATATGATCCAAAATCTATAACAAATACTATGTAAGGGTAAAAAACAGCTCAAAGATCAAAAGTAACTGGGAAGGGAAAAGGCGGAAAGAGAAAAGGGAAGAGGAAAAGATATAAACCTGTATATATGTATATGTAAGATAACTAAAATGAACACACTGTTGAATCTATTCGTTATTGAGAAAGAACAATTAATACTCATATGATTAGATCAATTTTACATGTCTATATCTGTTAATATAAGTAACCATTTTAAAGATAACGATACACAATATTGCAACCATTGTCAAGTTTCTATCATCTGATTTTGTAAACCTGCAATGTTACTGTTGTGTATTTACTCTAGTCGTTTGTCTCTTTTGCTTGTTGTTTTTGTTTTATATGTCTTTTTTTCTGTTTTTTCTTCGCTAAAATAAAAAATAAAATTTGTGGGTCAGTGTTCCTCACTATAAGTCTCATCTATTGGCCTGTGTGTATGACATTTACGGTTCCAGTCTGGGACTGTCATTTGAATGTTTCTTTGGGATTTCTAACCATAGAGGCCAGAAAGGTCATTGTAGATGAGGAGGTCCCAGTTTGGTGGACCATCCTCTCACTGCTTCAGGAGCGAGTTTGAGTCAATAAACTTGAGACTGTGACTGTTAATTCTGCTACATCAACTTCATTGGATTAAAAAGTACCTAGCAGATTATGAGAACATGCTCCTGAGTGGATCATGGAAACGTGGCCTTGGGAACTACAAATGGTTCCTCACTTATTCCTCCCTGGCACTCTTCCCCTGCTCTGTTCCTTGCTGCCATGAAATGAACAACTTTGTTCTACCCCTCCCTTCTACCATTCTGGCCTTGGAGCTAGTTGACTATGAACTGAATCCACCTGTCTTGGGTACTTTTCCCTCATTGCTGAGACAAAACACCTGACACCCAAAATTAGGGAAGGAAAGGTTTATTTAGCTTACAGTTTTTGGAGGTTTCAGTCCATAATCAGCTGGCTCCAAGGCAGGGTGGCATGGCACTGAGGCAACACTTCAAGGCAGCAACTGAGCAAAGGCAGCCAGAGGAAAAGGAGGGCAAGAGCAAGCCCCTTTTCCTCCCTTATATTGTACAAGGGTGGGTGTAGCATTCACAAATCTCCTTGCCTCCCTTTGCACAGGATGAGGATATTTACAAAGAACCCTGAGTCGCTGCTGAGTCTCTCAGTTAAACTTCTGACCTTCTCCAGTTAACACAATGAACAGGTATCTGCTTGTGCTCTACACCCCAGGATGTAGAGCTGCTGAGTTACTTAATTAAGCTTAGTCTAGACTTCTCAAATTGACACAAGGTATAAACCATAACACCACCTCCCTCCCAAACCATGAACTAAATTAAACCTCTCTTCCTTTAAATTACTGGTATCAGATATTGGGTCCCAGCAATAGGAAAGCTGACTGATGCAAGGGCATATTACAAAAGGGGAGATAAGACAAGGGCCACCTCTGGGGTCCACCTGTAACTTAAAACCTTATATGGGACACACACAACTTATGGTTGGATAGGGACATCTTAGATAAAAGTGGAGGTCAATGGAGGCAATTAGCATCATAGAAATGTAATGACAGCAATCACAACAGGTTGATAATAACTCATAAAGATAAGGACTTCCTTTGTGCCTGTGGCTATACTGGGCATTGGGATTTCAGGGCAGGGAGAGTTGGGTTCAAATGTCAGCTCTGTTGTTTCCTTCCAACTTGTTCAGTGGCAAACCAGTGAGCCTCAGTTGCTCTTCTACAAGGCTATGTAAGGGCTAATCATACCTTCCTCAGAGGAATCTATTCAAATGTAAATTCATGTATGTGGGGCCATTTAAACCATGTGCATCATGCGGTGTCTGACATGGTATGTGCCCTCCAACATGGACCCGTGGGGCTGGTTCTCGGGGTCAGGTGAAGATCTATGTGAACAGATAGAATCAGGGCCAGGCCGTGGAACACCTGGACTCCAGGCTGGGGCCTGTGGCTTGCTCTGAGCTTTACCTGCAGCTGTGGCACTAAGGACCGAGTTTGAGGATATAGATCTCACTGCATTTCAAAGCAAGTGATGGGCACTTGCTTTAGGCACTGGGAACCTGGAGATGAATCAGACATGTGGTCCTTGAATGTGTAGATGAGTCCTGGTGAGACCCTCTTCATCCCCATCCCTAGTCTTTCTTAAAGCACTTTCTGGAAACCTCTCAGAAGATACACCCAGGAGCCCTTGCACCTTTCTGCCATGCAGAGAACGTCATGCCCTCCTGAAATGAGCCCCATCTCTAGGCAGACAGCTCCCCAGAAGCTGGAAACAGGTTGGCAATTATCTGCACAATTGAGACAAAAGTGGACCCCCTCTCTCTTTCTTTTAAACATGTTTTGGTCCTGAATAGTCCAAGTCCCTGGAGCTGTTCTCTCTGCTTTCAAAGAAAGGACCACCAGGACCCCATCTGAGTATCCCTTTGTTAATCAAGGTCCCCAGTTCCAGTGCCTTATTAGGGCAATGAACAGAGAGACAGTGTATCATAGAGGCTGTTGTCCCCCTGCCAGCATTAAATAAGTCTAGTAGCTGCTTGATGGGGTAAAGCAATTACGATGCATTTTTCATTCAATCAACTGAATCAATTAATTGTTTCACTCACATAGGAGTAACAAAAAACAAATCCCAAAGCCTTCTTGTTAAACAGCAAGCATGCTTGATAGGCTGCTTTTAAATCCAACATTTACATGAAATTATCTTCTTATATAATTAACAGCTACCAGTTAATAAACATGCCTCCCATAAAAGAGTAGCCCTATAAATGAACAAGATGAAACAGTGCCATTTAGCAGACTGAAGGCAATAGGAGCAGGCAGGCTCCATCGGGTGAGCGCTGCTCCCAGAGTCCATGTGGCTAGTTGGAAAGTAAAGGGAGAGGAGAGAACAGGGAAGGAATCTGATGCTTACAATCTCTTGCATGAAAAATGTGTTGCTCTTAAGAGAATGAGGAGGGGAGTGTTCCCCTAGGAAGGTACTTCAGATGTTAGTAAATATTTTGTTCCCCTCAATAATAAAAGGTCTAATTTCTTGCAAAAAGGGAAACTTGAGAATGATATACCCACAGAGGCCCTCTCCTAAGCATTTCTTAAGTGTGGCTGGCCATGCACACCTACAATAGCTGTGGCATTTGAAAGGAAAAGGCCTGCATAACTCCTGGGGAGTTTTTTTTTTTTTATTTAACAAACAAGCTCATAAAAAGAGCCAGGCCAGTGCAGCTCTGGGGGAGATTTCACCCAAGGGGATTCGACAAAGTGGGAGCCAAACCATTCCACCTCTAGAATGCAATATTTATGCCTTCATCAGGGGCCTGCTCCTGACCCCTTGTTTTCAGTTGTAATGGAAAAAAGGATATAGCTATTTAAGAAAAATATTTTCTAAAGAAAATCTATCTCCTAGTAAAGAGGGGACCTCTCAAAGGCAAAAGTGAAATCCAAGAAGGAGGTGACACCCCATTTGGGTATTTCGAAGGGTTGATTTCTCTGCTGCCAGCAGAACCTGGCCGAGTATTCTATTCACTTGATAGGGAAATGGTTTTGTGTCCTGTTAGGATGATTTGTGTGCTGCGCAGCTGCAGTTATACCCGGGTTCCTCATCTTATCCCAATAAAATAGGGCAGTATTCATAATGGTGGGGACCCTTGGAAACTCTAAGGGGTGAGCTCATCTGAATCACAGAATTCCTCAGTTGGAGGGGCCAGGCCAGGCCAGGCCTGCAGGAGGGGGAATACCTTCTAATACCACTGAGGCTGCCCCACCTTGGAACATCACAGGGTCATAGTGACTTCCAAATGAATGAATCCCGGAGTACAGTGCCCTAAATCCCAGATTCAAATGCAAAACTGCCTTCTCACTGTAGCTGGGGAAGTCTTCACTCAGCATAAGTAATTCCTTCTGAGCAAGTCTTTCCGTTTGCTAGAACAAAACCAAACTCAAAAACCCAAACCACAGTGGGGTTGGGGGGAGTTGGTCTCCCATCTGGAATAGAGCCAGTTGAGACCTGAGATGGAGTCTCCTCTCTTTCATAGTGTGATCAAACAAGGTAATGGAAGGCAAAGTGCCCAGAGAAGCATCCTGGGCCACCACAATGTAAGATAATTAGCATCATCATTTTCTATTTGCAACGTAAACCCAATTTGCTTTCCTGTGCTGCCATAGGTGAGGCGCCCACACAGGTGTGAAAATCACAGCTCTCCTGGTGATATCAGTCCCTTTGTCTGGAGCCCGCCAGAAGACGGACAGCTCCTTCTGCTCTTCGTGGGGCCCGCTCTGCACGTGTGTAAATGTTTCTCCCCTGCCAAACTCAATCCTGGAAGCTTTTGTCTAGGCCATGGCTCCATGCTCTAGCCCATGGGGAAAGTGATGATAGATTTTATTTAGTGCTTACTACATGTTCCACACAGGGCTGAGCGTTCCACAACCATTATTCCACAATATCCTCCTGACAGTCCATGAAGGCACAAATATCCTCATTTTCCAGAGGGGAGGAAGAGGAGGACGAGCAGGAGGAGGAGCGTACTCGGGTGTTAAGGCTCTGTTTCTCCAACCTGGGAGCAGGCTGAAGGGTCTGTGCTCTTTAGGAAAACGCCGTGCTGTGTGCTCTTCACTGGTCGTGTATTGCAGTTCAGTAAAGGCATGTTGGGGCCACTAACTGAGTGTGTGCCCAGGTGGTAGGATGAAGAGTGGCCTCCAAAAGTTACATCCATGTCGTATAAATCAGAACACATGAGTGTGCCCCTGTTTGGAAAATGGTATATCATTGCGATTTTAATTTGCATTTGCTAACAATACCATTGAACAATTTTTTCCCATGTTTATCAGTCATTTGTATGTCTTCTTTTGTGAAATACCTGTCCAAGTCTTTTGCCCATTTTATTTACTGGGTGGTTTATCTTATTATTAAGTTGCAAGAGTTCTTCATATATTCTGGATAAAAGATTTTTGTCATATATATGCATCAAAATACTTCTTCCAGTATGTAGCTTCCTTCTCATTTTTCAAATCATTTATTTTGAAAAGCAGAAGTTTTTGATTTTGGTAAAGCCCAATTTAGGATTTTATTCTTTTTGAGTTACTCTTAGGTTTATTCCTGTGTAAAAGATACTTGTGTATCTTGAGATTATGAAACTTTTTAAAATTATGAAAAGTTTAAAAAAATTTTCTTCTAGAATTATTGTGGTCTTAGCATTTGTATTTAGGCCTGTGATTCATTTGGATTAATTCTATGTTATGGTGTTAAACAGAGGTCAAGATTCATCAATACATTTCAAATGAATTGAAAAGTATAGGCTTCCAGGTGAAAAGTAAAATGAAAAGCATGTTGACTTCTAACCATTAATGACCTATTCAGCATTGGTTTTGAGAATTTACTGCCACCAGACATTGTGTGAGGCTCTCGGTTACACAGTGGGAGCAAAATAGCTATGTCTCCAGCTCACATAGAGTTTATCTGGGGAATAGTTAGTCCTGAAAGAATCAGACAAGTAAATAGGAATGACTACTGTGGTAGAAACTGAGAAATTGAATATCCTAGTGTCACGTATAACTTAGACTTTCCAAGAAGACACAAAGACATCTTGAGTGAGTCAAGATCTAAAGGAAAAATAGAAGATAACTAGGCAAATGGAATGGTGGGAGGGACTTCAGGCAGGGAAGGTGAGATGAAGGATCAGGTGTATTTGCATACTGGCTGGGTGTTGCTCGCTGGTCTCTGTGGGCACTGTTGAGGGCTTTGTTTTTATTTTGAGAATCATGGGAGGGCACCGAGGTATTTGACAGTGTGTGTGTGTGTGTGTGTGTGTGTGTGTGTTTTGCATACATTTCTCCTGTCCCCAGGGATGACAGACAGAGGGACAGAACACACAGCTCTGTTTTGGTCATGTGCAGGCTTATGGCGATGGGATGGAGTTCCTAGAGAGACCTGTGGTTCACTGTTGTTGAGCTGGCCTACGGACAGAGAAACTATACACACAATGTCAGTGGTGGCACTAACGGGTGAGCTCAGTCCCCACAAGGGACAGAGGAGACACAGCTAACACAGTTGAGGGGAGCATTTTGCACACCTTGTTCATACCCACACTCTTACCACCCTGCACAGCACTTTGATCAGAGAAGACAGTTTGATTTTTATTTCCTATAGTTCCTTACTTCACAGAGGGGAACCTGAGGATCAGAGAAAGTGGAGACCTTGCTTGTGACTATATCGCCAGGCAATAGTGACGCCAAGACTCACAGCCTGGCCTTCCTACTCTTTCTCCAACAGAGTCCATGATCAGGAATCATGTCCAAGGTGCAAGTATCTTCCTGGGCTCCAAATGCTCTGTGTGTTTCTGCCATGTGGCCATTTCTGGGTCAAGGGAGGGGCTGTGGATTTGGTTTGTGAAAAACCCTTGGTTTAGCACAGTTGTTTGAACACCTGAGTCTGGTAATGTCTGACTCAATGACAGTCTTTCACGAGGACTGAAAACCAGCCAATGACTCTCAGGTATTGTGCATCCCCTTCTCTTGGACAGAGGCCCTCTCAGAAGCGAGGTAGAGAGAGCTACAGACTTGGTGTCACAGATGGCATCCCCATCCTGACCTCCCCTTAGCAGCCTTGACTTTTGGGCAAGTCTTTAGGCTTTCTGGGTTGGCTTTCCTTATCTTCAAATTGCAGACTGTAATAGGGCCTGCATGACCCGGCAGTTGTGAAAACGAGATGGGATAACCATTTCGGGTGGAAATATTCTCATGTTTGTCTCATAGTAGGAGCTTAATAAATGTGAGCTGCAGTGGCAGCAGCAACAGTCTTATCATGACTACAGGGAGAAGTTAGGTGTACAGTCGTGGTGCTATTATCATCACCATTTAAGGGGAAAAGGACAGGTTGATTTATCCTTGCCAGGTTCCTTTCCATGCTGGCCAAATGCCTTACTTGGAACAACAGAGCACTCAGAGGTGCTTGTGATTTCCAACTATAAGCCTGATTTGTAGTAATAATCATTCGCACTCATGCTGAGTTTTTCCCTCTGCAAAGCACCATCACATCTCATATACTGCACTTTGTCCCCTAAGAACCTTCTGAGGTTGGCTGGGCAAGCATGATTACCCACCCCTTCCCCCAGTTTCCTAGATGAGAAAATGGAGCCAGAAAACAAAGGCAATTGACCCAAGATTACCAGGAGGAAAGGAGATGAATGAAGGATGAGAGTATGGACAGGTTTTCTAACTTGCTCTCTCAGAGTGCGTACATGAGGCCTGCTCTTTCTGCAACTTGGGTTGAGGAATAATTTTGACAGTGGCTGTTTATCAAACACCTACTGCAGGCTGGGCTGAGGGTAGGTTAGGTGTGCTGTATATATATTAACTCATTTAATCCTCTCAGTAATCCCACAGGACTGGTATTGTCCTTCTTTTGCTTATGAAGAGGCCCAGTCCCAAGATCCCTCAATTGGAAAATGAGGGCTGGTTTGGGATCCTCGGTGGAGCACCCACAATGAGAAAACTGCCACTCTCTGACTGCCTTAGAAGAGAAAAAGCCAACCTGCCAGACAGACATGGGTTTGAGTACTTTCCTATTTTAACTGAGCTAAATGAAGCCTTTATCTTCATGACCACTGCTATCATGGCTGGGCCGATGTCTGGGTATCTGTTTAGGAGCTAACAGGTTTAGTTTTATTGTTTTGTCAAAATACTGCAGAAATCAATATATCTCCATAATTCAGTGTTATACCAAGAGGCATTTTTGTGCCATATATAGCAAAAATTGTATTATACTTTTGAGATCATAGGTAATGATGACAAAGTGTTCTGTGTTCAATTCCAGCATTAACGTCTGGTTTGAACAAAGCTTGAAATATGATCTCGGAGCTAAGAGGCTTTAATATTAAGATCTTTAACTGTAATTTATGTGACAGAAGATAGGGTTTAGCATAATAAAATGTAATGGGCTCCTCAAATGAAGAGGACGAGAGACAATTGAAAACAAGGTAAAAATGGTAAATTATAAATAACGGTAAATCTACCTTTATGTTGTTACTTCATTTATTTTTGATTTGTTAGATAGGCTCTATAATTTCTCATTTTCCCATGTTTCAGAGCAGGACATTTCTCAAATGGTGCCAATTTGAAATGAGAGCCCAGATTCATCGTTGGCCTGAGCTTCTGTTGAGGTCTGTGATATTTCTACCCTAGTCTCGTTTCCCCAAGTGCCAAGGTTTGATCTTTATACATCTATTGATCTATTCTCTTTTGGTCCTTTTTTTTTCTTGGTATTTATTTATGGGTTTATTTGTATGTTTTAAAATTGGTCTCTACATACAAGCCAAGTTGTGAATTTGTACACAAGCTATGCAAACACTGAGGATTTTAGACCAAATGCTAGCAAATTAAATTCATAAAAAGAAATAAGGGGAAGCAAATTTGTTAACCCAGGGCCTGACAGAGCTTTTGTTCCTAAGCATTCAGTTTGGCTTTGAGCTTCCCAGCTGCCAAGAGCACTATGGTTTATGCAAATGTTATTACTCTATAGCAAAAAGGTGGCAATTCTTCCAGGAAGGATTTCCTGTACTTTGAAAACTTAGAAAAAGATAGACTGCTGTGGTATAGAAAATTAAGGAAGGTCTTAGAATGAAATTTGGACTCTAGAACTAACTTTCTTTCTTTCTTTCTGCCTTTGAAAAAAATCTCAATTCTGTCTGGTTTCCCAGCACTGAGCCCAGTCCCATGCTGCCAGTACCATCTTAGGAGTACTCTACTCTGTAGAAAGTTGGGCACCAGCAGGAAAATTAGGTGAGGAATAAAAGAATGACAATCATGTCTTACCCATCACAACTGGCAAGGGCATTTGAAAGTTTTCTGGACCCATATATGAAATGTTCAATTTGGTTACAAAGTGATATGAGAAAAATTAATTAGCCTGTATCCTCCCTCTTCTCCCTGGGGACCAAGATGGGTTTTGGCAACAGCAGCAGCTGGCAGATCAGAATGTGTTTCTGTCCTGGAAGGCTGACTGCCTTTCCTGTAGTGTCACCAAATGCATTCATGCTACCTTCTTTCAGGGTCCCATTTCCCTACTGGATGTGACTTCTGTGACACTTGCCTGAAGATCCCTCCATTCCCCGGCCCCACAGATCCCTCTGGGTTCCTCTGCAGTCCGTTCTGGCAGTGACTTTAAAATGCATCCCCCTCTCCATGCCTGCAGTTCCAGTACTCTAGGAGGCTAAGGTAGAAGAATGGCAAGTTGGAGGCCAGCCTGGACAATTTAGCAACTCAGTGAGACTCCATCTCAAAATCAAAAATTGATAAAAAGTGTTGGAGATGTGGTTCAGTGTGATGGCCCTGGGTTTAATCCTTGTACCACACACACACACACACACACACACACTCACACCCGCACCCACACACATAAGCATCGTAGGGGGACATTGCAATCTGCCATCAGACATTGACATCTTGAGTCAAGTACTTTACCGGGTCTTTTCCTTCCAGGGTAGAGGGACTCCAGGTTTAGGTAGGTGTTTTTAGGGATTTAACACAGGGCATTAAGGGTTCGCACAGCTGCTAGAAAGACTGGGAAGCAGCTGCTTAGCAGGAGTCACAGCATCTCCTTGAGAAACTGTCCATCCCGGGCCCTTGTGAGCTGGTGATGGGGTGGGGTTGCAGGGCAGGGGGCGTGGGGGCCAGAGGGTGGTCTGCCTACCTCACCTGCCTCCAGTTTGTAAGTAGGTGAGCTAGCCTTATGTTGTATACTTGATTTCTTTCCATCTATTTGCCTGCAACAAAGGTTAATAAAGGTGGATTCCTCCTTTCTGCCTTCTAAATCTTGCACAGCTGGATTGGCTGATCATAACCCAGAGACCCTTGGAGAGAGAGATTCTGGGAAGTGTGGCATTGCATTAGGCTCCTGCCCTGAGGTGGAGAATAGGTGGAGGAGGCTGAGAAGATGAGGCAGGGTACCCAGAGGCCATGGAAAATTCAGGGCATTTCCTTGTCTCTATGCAGTGACCATGGTCCCCCTTTTCTTCCCCATTGCTGCCAGCCATGGAAGTCTGATTCAGGTACATGGTAGAGGATGTTTGACATGCCCACAGTCAAGTACCCATGAATCCATCTAGCCTCTCTCAATCTCCTGGGCCTAATTTTCTTTACTTCCTCCATGTTCTGCATGTTCTCACCTCAGGTTTGATGTCTCTGACCCCCAAGACCAGACAGGTCTCATTGTTCTCCTACGTAGGACCCAACACTTCTCTTTCAAAGCATGTATTACATGTGTAATTAACTGCTCACAGGTGTAATTGCTTGTTTGCTGTTCTGGGTCTCTGCCAGGCTAAATTCCAAGAGGTCAGGAATTGTGTCTTTCTTGTTCACAATTCTATTCTCAGAATTCCCCACAGGATGGAAAAATGTTTGTTGTTTGAATGGAGGGCTAAACTCATGTTTCCCATTATTTAAAACTCTTTGCTTAGGAAGCTTTATAGGACACAGGATCATCAAGTTCAGTAACGGTGATTCATTATTCCTCCCTAGTTGTAAAGTTCTTAACAGTTTACAAATCACTTTCTCTCCATGAAGTCATCTAGGAAAAATTTGTGGAATGCTAACCTATGGTCCTGATGACACAGAGAAAGTCTGCAGGTCACCTGCACTTTAGAATTAGGACTGAGGCTCAGCATTATGGAGTAATTACTCACTGCTATGAGGTGTGATTGGGAAACATAGTGAATAATGAAATTTTAGAAGTTTCTTACAGTAAAAGACACATTGTCATTAACTCCCCTCAAAATATCCCCTCTTCAAGCATACTTCTTCCATCATTGTTGCCATTATCTGAAGTAGTCCTAAAAGTCTTCTTTCATGTCTTAAATTACACTTTTGTGTCTGCCTTGATGTCCTGAGTTGATTCAAAACCTTTCCTGGTCATTTTGACTTTGGGGTGGAGCCAGAAGTTACACAGTGCCAGATCTGGTGAATAAGGTGGGTGAGGACACACTGCAATGTTTTTACCAGCCTGCCTTTCTGTTGGATATCACTTGGCTGCAGATTTCACTGTACTTTTGGTCACACATTATAATGACACTCACGAAAGAGGACTTCCAGAACTGCTTCAGAAAGTGGCAAGGAGAATGGGATAAGTGTGTTCAAAGTAAGGGGGAGTATTTTTGAGGGGGATTAATGGTCCTGTGTTTTTCACTGTAATAAACTTTAAAATTTAAGCATTCACAGTGTATTTTAATCACCCATTGTAAGTGACTGAGAAGCAACCCATATCCATTGCTACCCTGACTGAGGCTACACCCTGAGACATAGAATACAGTCACCAGTAAAATCCAATGAGTAACGCAAGTGTAATTATAATTCGGGACAACCCTCTACTCTTGGTTCCAATGTTGTGTGTTCAGAACTGACTCCTGCACCTTAGAAAACATTGGTCTATTGAGAGCCTTGTTTAGCAGGAACCCACTGTGATTTAAATGAATTTCTGTAGTCCAAGGAAACACATTTGAGGCTCAATAGTCCAGAAGGATGAAAAGTGTTGTATAAGAATGTGATTTGTAGCCGGGCGTGGTGGCACACGCCTTTAATCCCAGCACTCGGGAGGCTGAGGTAGGCAGAGCGTTGTGAGTTCGAGGCCGGCTTGGGCTACAACGTGAGCGCAAGGCCGGCCTGAGCTACACAGTGCGACCCTGCCTCAAAAAACCAGGACCGGGAGTTTGGTTCAGCGGCTTACGCGCCTGTCAGGCAGGTGCGAGGTTGTGAGCTCGATCCCCAGTGCCAAAAAAGAAAAAAAAAAAAAAAAAAAGAATGTGATTTGTAAAAATGTTTCCTAGCTTTGCAGTGGGTTTCCTTGAAGCCATAAGTGCTAAAATATTTAGGCAATGGTTCAATATTTACTTGATAGGAAAGAACAGTCATTGCAAGTGTTAGAGATTGTAAAGCAAAAGGCAAAGCTGCTGGGGTTGCCCCCAGCCCACAATGCGGCTCTTCCCTCCTTCCTCTCTTCGGGTTGGTTGCTGGGGTTGCAGGGCTGTGCCAGGCCCACTTCTGCCAAAGGAGCACACGAGATGATGCCTGCCAAGAGAGAGACCAAAGAAACCCCAAATCTCACAGGACCTGTGTCTTTTCATCCCCAGGTCCTGTATACCTAGACCTCTCAACTGCAGGAGAGCACCCTGAGAAACTTTTGGTGGCTTGGTTGCAAAAATAAAAAGACACCTATATGACTCTAACAAAAAATCTACAGGTTTGCCATTGATTGACTATCAGAAAAACTGGGCAGTGTATTGCGGTGGTGTTTGTTGACTCTGGCTTTGAGTTTGACTCCAGCACTTTCTGATTACTGCTGGGCAGGAAATACCAACAGAAGTGAGGCGGGCCATGCTCTCAAGATGGCGCCATCCTGATCAACAGTTCTTAAGAGCAGCCAGGGTGACAGCAAGGCTCTGTGATTGCAGCACATTATCCAGAGTCACAGCGTTTGCCCCTATAATGTTTCATAGACCCATGACACTGGCACTACGTGCTTGCCGTGGGCTACCATGGGGATCTGTTCAGTTCTACTGAGGGTTAGTTAAAAGAGTGAGGAAGAGATTTTCTTGTCCAGACCCCTGACCTTGAGTCTGTGCTCTGAGTTCACACTTCTCTCCCTCCCTTTGAATGGGACCCCATTGATCCCCTGTGATTCCCACTTCCTGACTGAAGCCTCACCTGAAACTCCTCTCTCTCTCTAACCAGTCATGTCTACTGGGCCATGAGGGCCAAGTTTAAGGGTGACCTTATCCATGAAACCTTCCTCAACTCCATTAGCCTGCTTACTCCTTTTGCCCAATTTTGTTCATGAGATGAGATCAGGGACAACGGAGTAGCCCCAGGGAGGTAGCACAGGGGCTGTTAAAGGTGTTGCTACTCCATGAAAACATATAGTTACCTGCTGGTATCCTGGGGACTGGTTCTAGGATACTCCATAGTGGGTAGTAAAATTGAGGGGATGCTCAGAACTTGTACAAAAAGTGGTGAGGTATTTGCATGTAACGTATAAGCATTCTTTCATATATGTCAAATCATCTATAAGTTATTTTCATTACCCAACACAGTGCAAATGCCATGTAGGTAGGTGTTTTATAGTCTTATCTAGGGAATAATGACAAGGAAAAAAGTCTGCATGTGTTTAATACAGACTTCTTTCTGTAGTATGGGGATTGAGATCAGGGAGCATTGCCCTTGTTCAATTTTTATATTGAACCAAGATCTCTCCAGCTAAGTTGCTAAGTTGCTCAGGCTGACTTTGGGCTTGTGACCCTCTTGCTTTGGCCTTCAGAGTAGCTGGGATTACAGACCAGACCGTTTTTTTTTCTGAACATTTTCAATCTGTGGTGGGTTGAATCCATGAGGGGCCTGTGGGTACAAGGGGTTGACTGTACATAGTTTCAGTGGCCTCCTGACCTCAAATTCCACTCCCATTGAAACCCTGAACCCTCATCTATTTCCAGGCCACCACTGTTCCTAGGAATCAGCCTGCCTTTCAACAGTTTCGGTAGCTGGCATTGACCTTTCTCACAATGTCATCGAGATACTTTGAGACCACGCTGCAAAATGCGGACGCTTCCTTGCAACTGGGGTACCCACTAGCTGCCATGACCCTGTGTCCAGGCAGGGCCTTCTGCATCTGCATGAGATAGCTTGGTGCATTCTGTGTCTGATGGTGGCCTGGGACAGCCCAGAGAGGAGGGCGCAGTGGTAAGGAGGTCCAGGGAGCACTGCATCTCACTGTGAGCAAGCCTCTGTCATACCTGTGCTCCCAACCTCTTTACCTGTCCCTTTTCCCTCAGGGCACCAGGCTCCCCTTCCCCAAGCTGCCCAAGAACACCTGCTTCACCCCATGTTCTGACAGGTCTGCAAAGACCCCAGAAGAGCCAGTAGGAGAGTCAGGCAAGGCATTGTTTGGTTGTATGCTCAGCTTCCTCCTCGCTCCACTTTCATCATTTATTGCCAAAGCATGAGTAGTTTCTTGGACAAATTTCCTACATGGAGAAAATGTATGTGGCATTTGTTCTCAATGAGGTGAAATTAAAGGTATCTTATGTGTCACTTAGTATTTAATGTTGAAAGGCCCTTCTGCCCTCTTCGGATATTCTTGGGGTGTGGGTAGGTGGAAGGCAAGTCTGCTTTGTTCTGGGGACTCTTATCACCCACTGTCACCTGATATATCTTTTTTAGAGGTGGAATCCCTCCCAGTCTGTGGTTTCTAGCAAAAACTCCTGCCTTCTTCATCACCATCATCATCTTCATCATCACCATCCATCTTTATCTAAAGTGAAGGAAATGACTGAGTCCATTTGACTGTGTGCTTTTAATTCTGACAAGCTTTCCATTTTTCTTACTTTCTTTAGCTATTTCTAAGCATCTGGTGTGACAGGTTTTAGAATTTGATCACAGCACCATCTACTGGGTACCAGATTCCCATTTTCCTAGACCTTTTCTACACATTGAGTTTGGCTCCTTTTTTTCTGTTTTTTTTCCCCCTATCTTCTCTCTTGCTCTTTTGCCCAATGAAAATAACAGTTGCTAGTTTGAATAGATGCCATCAGTTAATTCATAAAAGTGAGGCCCTTCTAAAATGACCAGTAAGTACTTACAAAGACAATGGCCCACGCTTACTGCAGTGCATTTCATGTAATTATTTCCCAGGATCAATAATCTCATCAGTAGGCTCAGTGATGGGGACATCATGGTAATGAATAGCTGAGAGAGGCGGCTATCACAAGTGCTGTCCTTAGCCCTGTCACTTTGGAGCTGCACAAGGGCATGACGGGAATCAGGGCTCTGCTGACCAAAGGATTAATCATAGTTATCCCTAACTCATATTCCTGTAATTTGCCTTCCTTATGCAGCCTGCCCCGAATTGATCAGCATGGATTTCTTGCTGCACAATAAGCCACTCCTGTGGTGTAGAGGAGAGTGGGAAGGACTCTGTGTGCGTGGCAGGGAAGGGACAAATTGGATTAGTCACGCTCAGGAAGTAACAAAAACCAAACCACACCAGAGCATCACAGGATCATGTTTCTAGAGGTCGGATGAGATCATTTCAGGACTTCAGGAAGGAAGAAGAGATGGCTTTGTGGGCTCAAGTGTGTTCTGTGGGGGCCAGGCCGTGCTTTAGGCCTCTATTTCTGTTGTCACCACTGGAGGAGCAAGGGGACAACAGGTAAAGGGACATTTCTGTAAGATCTTTGCTGTCTAGCTCCTAGAGAGCGTTTGCTATGCAGTTCCACAGACCCGTTTAAAAAGTCCTAGAGTTTGGGACTTGAGATGCTAACCAGTGTAGAACACACAATGATGGGGGACTTGGCTTCCTGGTAACAATGGAGGAGCTCAAATCAAATGTTAATATAGCCAGGTCTCTCCTAGCCATGGCAAAGTCTATGGAATCTCTAAATTTCACTCTGGAGATAGCAATGGTGGTCATAGGGAAATGTCTGCACCATGGAGTATCTTCTTCTCTTCGACAACAGTCCTCAAATTTGTTGCTGGCTGGTCCATTTGGGAAAGGACAGACCTCACTATTCTCTATAACCTCAGAAACTGCTCTCACCTCCATGCCTTTGCACTGGGTGTTCCCTCTACCGGGAGTGCCCACCCTCCATACCTTCCCTCTAAATCCAGCTCAGCTGGCAGTGATGAATTGAGACCTGCATTGACTCTCTGCAGTTGGTCTCCTCCTTTGCTGTGTCCTGAGGAATCTGGTACATCCCCTGGCATGGTGTGTGTTACTTTCTACTTTAACTACCTGTGTGTTGCTTTCCTTACTGAGCCAAGAGATAGAAGACTTCACATTGTCTATGCTGACATTTTGGTGTCTTGGTAGCCAGCATACAGCACTCTCAATCAGGTTGCTTATTCCTTAACTCAACTGAATTGACTGTGATGAGCATCTGCTTGGTTCTAGGAGCTGGGCCTTCAGGATGAACCAGTAGCCTGATCCCATTATTGCTGAGCTTGTAGTCTCATAGGGGAGGTAGACACTAGGAAAATAATCTGTAAGTGTGCATGCACAAGGAGGATAGATACTGCAGAAGCCAACGAGTACAGAAGGAACTGACCTTGTACCTCAAGGGAGGGGGGGGGTCCTAGAGCAGGTAACATTTGACCTGAAATCCATGGGTGAGCCAGAGGGATAGAATTCAGGCAGGTTGGAGAGTGGGCAGGAAGAGCATGTCAGCAAATGGAAGAGCATATAGAAAGGGTCTAATCATGGAGATACTTGGCAAGTGTGAGTTGAACTGTGTCCCTCTAAAAGTTCTGTTCAGGACTGGGAGTGTGGATCAATGGTAGAGCACTTGCCTTGAATACCCAAGAAGCTGGGTCTCATCCTCAGCACAGATAAATAAATAAGTAAATAGCAAAAAATAAAAGATGTGATCAGTCCTAACCCCTAGTACCAATAAATGTGACCTGAATTGTTGTAGAGTCTTTACAGAGGTAGACAAGAGAGGTCACATTGAACCCAACACAACCAGTGTCTTTATAAGAAGAGTGTAAGAGACACGCAAGGCGAGCAGGCTCAGTGATGATGGAGACCAAGATTCACGAGCTGGCAGTGCAGCCCAAGAGCACAAAGATGACCTGCAACCTCTGGAAGCCGAATGGAGCATGCCAGCCTCTTCAGGAGCTTCAGAGGGACCATGGCTCTGCAGATACTTCGACTGCACATTCTTCCCTCTTAATCCAGCTAGTTTGTAGTGATTGGTTATGGCAACCCTGCTAAATGTCAGACAGCAGTGTGAGCAAATAAGAGAGTGCAGCCCAGTGTGCTGTCTGAGCACAGGGAAGGTGGGAGAAGGTTAAAGAAGAAGGTCAAGAAGGTTGAGGGGAGCAATAAGTGGGTCAAGGGGTCATTTAAACTGTGTTTTTTTGTCCCAAGAGCAATGCATGTCAGGAAGACTTCTTTCTTGCAGTGTGGGACAATCAGGAGGGTAGAGCTGCATGCTGGGACAGAAGGATTTGGTGATGGTGACAACTAGATGGTGGCAGGGTGGTCAATGGAGGGAAGTTGAGGAATTCACAAGACAAAAGATAAATTTTGAGTAAGACAAGGAGTGAGTGGGACAAACCACTTACAGAGGAAGAGAAAGCTGAGTTTTAAAAGAAATTTCCATTGTTCATGGAGCAGAGGGCATCCAGACTGCAGTAGGAAGTGTCACCACCCTGCCCCTTCTGACAATGGTGATTTAAGCCCTATCATCAGTGGAACAAATTCACTGTCCCACCACACCTACAAGTTGTCTTGTGAAAGGTACTGGAGGCTGCCACTAGTCCAAGGTTACAGATGGGATACAGAGAAGTCACACAGATCACCTCAGGTCACTAGTGATGACAATATGCTGTCACCAGAAACCAGTTTACTCACTTCTTCTCACTGGTCCAACAGTCTTCTCACCATGCAACTGTTAGACATCTCCTGAGAATGTCAACTTAAATCCTTAAGTATGCATCAGCCAGATCAGAGTCTTAAAATGGTTCTTAGCTGAGGTTTTCTTTTAAAAGGTGTTTTCTGCTTATAGTATCCGTATCTTGATACTTAGTGATAGTAGAAGTCAGGAGGGGGCTTAAATGCAACAGGTACACTGAAAGAGACAACCCATCCACATGGCCATTTCCTCTTGACAATAACTCTTGGGTTGATCTGGTAGTGCCACACCTTCAGACCTAAAGGGATTTTACAGAAGCAGCTGAGCTCCTTTTCACAGCCTGATGGAAACTTCAGGTTCACGATGACAGAGGATGTGGAAATAGACATGGTGCTGGTTGTCCAGGCATGGATTAAATAGGCTGGGGTCTTGGATCATCTGGTATCATTCCTGGGTTGTTTTGCAAAAAGATTTTTTCCCCTTATGGTGAAGAAGAATCTGTAAGCTTCATGGCTACCTGGTAGGATGGGAGAGGCAGGAATGAAGTCCAAATTCTGTCCTGGCTCCATGACATTCCAGCTCTCTCTTTTTGGTTTCTCTGCAGTCTCCAGTTCTTTATTTATAAATAAACTTACATTCAACTCAAGAGTGCAATTATCTTATTATTATCTTATTATTATTCTTATTATCTTATTATTCTTAACATACAATTTTTAAAAATTTAGGGCTTATATATTTCCTGCACAGAGGAGTTACAGACTTTTTTTGTGGTACTGGGAATTGAAGCTAGGCCCTTCGCACTGATCTACATCCCCAGCCCTTTTTTATTTTGAGGTGGGGCCTTGCCAGTTCACTGAGTTGCCTAGGCTGGGCTCAAATCTGTGATCCTCCTGCTTTAGTTTTCCAGAGTTCTGAGATTATACGAATGCACCACCATACTCAGCTGAGTAATGCTTTTGAATTCACAGAGCTCACCTATGACCTCTAGGTTCTGTTTTAGCCTTAGCTCTCAAATGAAAGGAGCTTTATTTTTTTTCACAATGAGGTTTAGGCTGGCCTTGAACTCAATGTGTAGCCCAGGTTAGCCTCAAACTCATGGCAATCCTACTGCCTCAGCCTCCCAAGCACTGATATTACAGGTGTGCACCACTGCACCTGGCAAGAATATTATTCTTGTACTCAAAGACTGTCAGCAGGTGACATTCCTTCAGGTGTGCTTGTCAAAGGGAAGGAGAGGAGCTCTGCCATTTTTGATGCTCCTGCATTGTGTCACATCCTATGGAGGACCACAATATTTAATGTACCTTCCCAGGCTTGGTTTTCCTTTATTTCTGGTGCTGTATCCCCCAATCTGCTGATTGTATTAGTGAGCTTTCATTTCAAAAGTGCTGCTTGTCATACCACCCCAAAACTCAGTGGCTTAAGAGAACAATCATTTATTCTCATGGGTCTTTGGGCTGGTTGAAGATCGGCCTATCCTGACTGAGCTCATTCATGCAATTTGCTAAGAATCAGACATCTAGGCTGGGCTCAGCTGGAGTGGTTCATCTGCGTTCTACATGCTTTTCATCCTTTTGGGGCCAGTGAGCTAGCATAGGCATATACTCATGGGGATAGTCCCCAGTGGTAAATTTGACTGCACAAGTGTATTTCAAATGCTTACATAATGTCCAATAACACTCTGTTGTCCAAAGCAAGTCACATGATTAACTCAAAGTCAAGGACAGGGGGATATTTTCTGCCTCTTTAGTGGGAGTAACTGCAAAGCCACATCCATCTAGTTACCAATATACCACTGTCCTCAGGCACTCCAAAGAGCATCAGCATTAGTGTCCTGGGGGTGCGTTTTGTAGAAGCACATCATAGGGTGAATTCAAGGGATGCAATGACTGGCCAAGGAGTCATTGTTAAGGTCGCCAAATGTTTCTCTAGAAGGGTTGTTCCATTCCGTACTTTTGCAGTTAGTGTGTGAGTGTGAACACAGGCCCAGTCTAGATGAAAATGTTTAGGGACATGAAAAGAAAGTTTGGGCAGTTATCCCATAACTTGAGATTACTGGACAGAGACCTTCCAGTTTCCTGAATCAGTCCTTGTGCAGTGCAGCAGGCAGTTGACTTGAATTCTTGATGGAGCTGCCTCAGATCATTCATTTCTCAGGAAACACATGTTTTGGATGTAGCATAGGATTGATTTCTTAGGACTGCTATGATGATATACCACAAATCTGGTGGTTTAAAAAAACCTAAATGTACTCTTTCATAGTTTCAGAGGCCAGATATCCAAAATCAAGGCCAACAGACTTGAGTTTAGGCATCTGCAGAGCTGTGCTTTCTCTGGAGGCTCCAGGTAGAAATTCATTCCTTGCCTCTTCCTGCTTTTGGTGGCTACATCCCCTGGTTTGTGACCATATCACACCAGTGTCTGCTTCTGTGATCATCCCACTGTATCCAGAGTATCTGTGCATAAACCCCTCTGCCTCCTTCATATAGGAATACATGTAATCACACTTGAGAACCACCAGATAACCCATGGTGACCTCTCTGTCATACCATATCTGTAAGGTTCCTTTAAAAAACTGCCAGCCCAGGTAACAATCACAGGTTCTAGGGATGAAGCTGTGAGAAGTTTTGGGGTTATTATTCTTTCACTAATACCTTCAATTTATAGTTTTACATATGTTCTTTCCTCAAAACCTTTATGTTTCTTTGTTCCCACGTCATAGGTGAGGGGACTGTGGCTTAGAACATCTGTCTCCAGATCTAGAAGATTCCCTGAGATTAGCTTGTTTTTGAGAGGATGACTCCAGAGGTCTCTAAAACTGGCATCACTCCAGGCACTGTCCAAATGTGAATTTCTCCATAAGAATAATGGAAACTCAGATGATTTGTTCCACAACCCAAAAACATTCCTATAAAAATTATAATACTCTAATGGAATACAAGATAATAAAGAAAATACAATGTATAAAAGTTAACCTGCATTTACTTTTGAAAACCTTTGTGGTTGGTGTGAGGAAGATGAGAGAGGAGGGTAATTGTGTAAGATGACCTTCACTATCACTAACAAAATTCCTGCTATCTATTGGCCCAATGGAATCTTTTTCTTTTCCTACAATTTTATCAGGGAACCTACCAATGATGCTTTTGCCTCCTTTTGCAGATTTCATGGAAATGTGACATTGCATTAAACAGATTCATTGTTTGCAATGCTACAGTCTTATTCTGGTGGCAATTTTCTGCAAAATTTTGCAGTTTCCAGCATTTTATGCATCTCTGTAATCTCAGTTGAAGTGAGGGATTCCTCCACATTTTTCTCTTTCTCTGCAGATGAGCTCTCCTCCATTCTCCATAATCTCTTGCTGTTGTGAGACAGTTATTCACAATCTTGCAAATAGAAAGAGAGAGATGAGAGAGAGAGAAATGGGGGGGAGAGAGAGAAAGAGAGGGAGAGAGGAACCGTTGACTCAGTTATGATCATATGACATCTGGTGTCATATACTACTTATACTGCAAGACATCATTCATTTGTCAACTTAAAATTTATTAGAAATGTTTGCCTGTCTTGTGGAATACTTGTGGAACAAGTTACTTGCAGCTCAATGTTATACTGTAATTTTGTGTTAATTTGTGCCTCCTCACTGTCCAGGAGCTAGAAAGGGTGCATTCTTTGTAGCTAGACAAACTTGCACTTAACTATGGACTCAATATTTTTAGGGTTTTTGAACTTGGCAATATTTCTCACCTACTCTGAGTCTTAATTTCATTTGCAAAATGGGAGTTATATGAGAGATGGGATAACATTTGTCAGTAACTTGAATTATACTCCCTGATACTTGAGATGTTTGATTTCTTTAAGTTTCTACATTAAGTCCCTCCTGGCCCCTCTGTCTAGTTAGCAGGAATCCCTCACCAATCCCTGTGAGTCACTCTTATCTCCTACTGACTGTGTCAAGATTCCAGGGTATAAGCAATTTAAGTTGAGATTTAATGCCATTCTGGTCACTACTGAATATGCGCCTTGCCCAGGTCTCTGCAGCTCATTGGTAGGCTTAGTGGGGGATGCAGTATTTTTATGCTGAGGCCCAAGCACACTGGCAATGAGACCAGAGAGTACTCCTAGTGTTCAGCCTGCACAAAGTCCACTAATCCTCTTTTCAGGCTGACGGTTCCTGTGTGAACATCTTGAAGGATGCCCCAAGTATATCATGTTCCAAGCCAGGTAGAAACCCTCATTTACAGCTGAGGCTTGAGGTTCCTTTCTTCTCTGACCTCAGGGAAGACCCAGAGAAATGCCTTCAGGCCATTCAAAAGTCAGGTCTGGGTAGACTGACCTCCCCAAGGTCCTGAAAAGTCCTTTCCCCTTCTGAGTGTAAAATCCCCTAACACTGTCCCTCCATCTCCACCTGCAGAGAGTAAAAAAACAGGCTGTCCCACCTGGGCGCAGGCAGGTGTAGGGAGGAACAGAGCTCACAACAGAGCAAAGAAGACAGAGACTGCTCACCTTCCAGCAATGACTGAGGACACAGCAGATGGTCACTCAGCTGGATCCTCTCATGGCTCCTGTCCCTCCCACTTGGCTGCAAGTTCATGGGCCACTAGCAAGCTGTGAGGCAGAAAAACATGAAGGCCTGTGGCCAGTCAGCAGGTGACAGTGACAGAAGCTGAGCATGGCCTTTGCAGTGTTTTCCCTGGCTGGGATTCTCCACAAAGGAGGTGGGCAGGATTGGGAGTCAGACCTACTAAGAACAATTAGCACAGTCATTGGAGACAATGCAGACAGAGGGGCTGGGACTGGAGTCTTTGGGAGCATAAACTCAGCTATAGGGCATCAGAAGATGCCCAGGAAATCCTTATATTGGCTCTGTTAAGAGGAGGCGAAGTTTGGGTGATGTCCCCTGAGAAAGAACAGCAGAGACTAGGCAGCCCTGAGGACACTGGAGCCCTGAGGATGCTGGTGTTAGGAGCAAACCTGAGGAGAGTGGAGCTGGAGGTTCTCTTTTCCTTCCTTTCCCAGGAAGCTGCAGAGAAAGACTACAACTACAGCTCAGCACTGGTGAGTGAGTCCTTTAGAGAGACCGGGAAGAGAGTGCAACCACTCAGGGAGATTCTGTCTTCCTAGAGGTCTGGGTGTGCATGATGCCCTTTGTGAAACTGAGGCTCATTCATAGCCCTGCTGAGAGGACTTTGGGCTTTGTGGTTCTAGCAGCTCTGAAATAGAATCTGAGACCCTGGGGAAGAGTGCTAGAATTAATCTTTCAGACCAGGCAAATGTATTCCGTTCTCTCCTCTGTGTACCATGCAGCTACTCTGTGAGAGACCATATGAAGGAGAATAAATGGGTGACAAATACAGACTCTCAGAGGTCCATTCAGGTCACCAGCAGTACTGGCAAGGTGCCAGGGCTGTGCCCTGGGCAGTGAGATGTCTGCTTTGGGTGCACAGGGAAGATCAAACACAGGCACTGAGTTCTCCCAGTGTCCCCTTCCCCGTGGGGCAGCAAGGTGAATCTGAGGCTGTTGTTCAGCAGCACTATGATACTGGGAAATCTGAACATGCTTAAATCTGGGAAGCCTGCACTCTGGAGGAGTAATATCCTATAACATTAATTACACTTTTTTTTTCTTGGTTGGTTGGCTTATTTACTTATTTATTTAATTTTATTTTAAAGAGGATAAAACCAAGGAAAATAAAATAAAAGAATAAAACCAATCAAAATAAACCAGTATAAGTGATACAGGACTTCAAGACCATACAAAACCAGCAATAGTTACCATAATGCCTTTTGTTGTCTTCAGAATAGTTGCAGATACCTCCCGAACATAGTAAAAATGAACAGAACAGAATAGAATAGAAACGATAAAAACAAAACAATGAATGTAATAAAGGGCTTCAGAACAAGCCAATAATAAATCCAAAATGGCTACCATAATATGTCTTGCGAACTTTCAAATAACTGCTCATGCCATCAGATTTAACATAACAAAACAAAACAAAAGAGAATAAAACCCAACCCAACAAAACAATGAAAATGGTATGGTTTCCCTGCCGGGATCGCTTCTTGGTGAGTTCTGGTTCTCTCCCTCTGCAATCCATGAATGGCGCTGACTCTAATTACACTTTTTTGTTGTTGTTGTTGTTGGTTTTTTTTTTTTTATAGTACTAGAGTATCAAACTCACAATCTCACACTTGCCAGGCAGGCATTTACTCCATTGAGCTAAGTCCCCAGCCCTCTAATTACACTTGTTAACTCACTCATTTTCTCCTTTCTTTTTCTTACCTCTCGGTAGACCCAACAGAAGAGCAAATGGTGCAATAATCAGGGCTGGAGATCTCACTCAGTGGCATAGCACTTGCCTAGCATGTGTGAAGTCCTGGGTTCAATCCCTAATAATGCATACACATGCACACACCCACACACACACACACACACATCAAAAATCAGCTTTGACTTCTAGTAGCCTAGATCATAGTGCAGGAAAACATTTGAAACAATGCAAATCAGTCAAAAGTAGCTTTTCTTTATTTAGTGGCTAGGTAAATTTTGTGGGGAAATGAAGAGAGAAGTGAGAGGCAAAGGGAGAATTTGGGGGAGGGAAAAAGAGAGGCAGATCCACCTCTGATTTTAAGCTGAGAACAAAGGATCCATATACCTTCCATCCCCAGGGAAAAGCCTGAAGCGGGTGAGCTCCCATATCTGCTTTTGACCCATGACTGCGCTACAGCCGTGAGCAGAAATAGGCTAGGAGCGTGTCTGGGTGCAGGAAATTTGAGTGGGAAGAGGGACTTAAGAGAGAAGTGATTATCAGGGGAGGGAGGAAGACGGTGGAAAGAACCCGGAAGTAGAGGTGGGTCTGGGACCCTCGCGGACCCATGGGAGGGGTTTGGGATCAAGATCAGCAATGAGGACGTGTGGGGAACCAGGGCCAGACCCCACTGTCTGATACCATGGCCGTGTGTCACCCCCAGCACGATCTCAGTACAGCTCTGGGCTGGCTGAGATGCTCTGGATGGGCTGAAAATGAGTTTCAGGGAAATGAGGACCACAGAGAGAAATTCAGTTCACTTACACTAAGCAAAAGTTACTCTTCTTTTTTTTTTTGCCCACCTGGCCTCTCGATCAGTAGATTTTACAGCTCAATTTTTCCAGCAGAGAATTAATTCACCTTCAAGACACCTGCTTTTAGTCCCTTATTTATTGAGGAACGATAGAGATTTCACACACTCGTGCACACTCACACACCCCTCCCCTTCATCATTTCCTGCAGAAAGAGCTGTGCACATTTGCTTAGAGCCTTTCACAAAGTGTGAACAATGCTGTCATTTGACAATAAAAGCACAAAAGGAGGGATATTTAAAAATTATTCCTTCCCCCCTCCATGACTCTTCCAAGCTTTCCCAAGAGTTTAGGGGTAAAGGGAAGTGGAGAATGATCCTTCTTTCTCCTCTAGTAGGGCTGTAGAGAGACAGAGTGCTTGTAGGATTTATTTATTTATTCCACAAACATTTAGTAGAATATAGCTGACATTTACTGTACACTTACTGCAGCTAGACTCATGCTAAACTTTTTAGGAGTCTGACTTGCTTGATACCTGCTGGGCCCTGAAGTTCCTGGCTGTGATGTCTGACTTTGGTACAGCCTGTCCCTGGGTCCAAAGATGCTGAAAAGAGTGGGGCACAGTCTGTACCCCACTGAAGCTTCCAGCTCAACCCCATAAACAAGGCCATTTCCCCACACCTGCCAGACTGAGTGTGCAATCTTGACTCACTGCATGATAGGGCCGTGAACAGAGAGAAGGGAACAGCCAATTCTGAATCATGGGAAGGGTTTCTGGAGGTTATGCCTGAATTGGGACTTAACAAGAGAATAGGAGTTCATGGGGAGGTAGAGTTGGCCCTGTGATCATCTATTTTCCCACAGATGCACGATGGCCCTCTAAACTACACATGGGTCTCAGACGTGCCCTTGGCTGGCTGCCCTCACACTTGGTTGATTTGATCCCTCTATGGGTGTTCTCTCCCTAATTGATGAGTTCCCTCTCCTTCAAGTCTCAGCCAAGTGTCATTTTGTTCTTGAGTGTCAACTGGATTTTTGTCACTGCTTTCTGGGTGGAGTTAACCACTCTCTCATACTACCAGCTGAGTAGACTGCGGTGGAATTAGTGCACGATTGAACAAAGGAATGCACAGTTACCTAACAGAAAACAGGTGAATGCACAACGACCTGACCCAAGAAAGGAAAACAAACAAACAAAAACAACAATAAGGTGGCATCGAAGTGAATGCTGCTTGCCAGGTTTTCTTGGATCATTATATTGTTTTTAGTTTCTTATGAAAAAAAAAGTAAATTTGTGCTGTCAGTAACACAGATTATAGATAAAATAAGCAAACAAAATGACTCATTGTGAAGGGAAGAGGTCGCTTAGCTTCCCTGTTCAAATTTGGAAGCTTGTGACACATGTAAGACAGAGTGGGTGGGTGGGGAGAAAGGGACAGAGGGCTTCTTACAGGGCAAAGTGCTGAAGGGCCCGTTTGGCTACATGGTGGCTTGCCACACTAAGGACCTCTGCTTGACATCTCTCACCCCAAACATTCGGGGAATCTCCATCTGAATGTCTCACAGGTTCTTCAAAGTCATATCGTCCCATTGACATTCACTGATGTTTTCTGTGGCCTTGTTCAAACCTGGCTCCCTCCCTGCCTCGGCTGGTGATACAGTTATGAATTCAGATATGTGACTGGATGTTTGGGCATCTTCATAGTCTCCCCTCCTTTCCTTGGGTGCAAGCCCCTTTGATTCTACTTGGGGAGTCTCATACACCTCTCTGGTGGCCTGGGTTCTTGCTTGGGTCTGGTTCTCTGTGTGGGACCCTCTAAGAGCTTCTGATATGATTCTCACTTCCAGCCCTTTCTTCTTCCTCCCCATGCTCCAGACCAGACATTAGGGTATCTTGTGAGTTCCCAAACCTCACCAGGTCAACCTAGTGAAAACATACCAACGATTGCTACTTGGTGTAGGACAGTACTCAGCAGCATGTCAGTGGGTGAGGCCCTGTTGGATTTGTCTCCTGACAGCTTCATGTCATCTCTGACCACATCCTGACACTTGGACACTTGGGGCTCCCTGGCCATGTCCTGCTGGCTGGAAGTCCTCTCATCTTCTCCTCAATCTGCTATGGTCCTGCATGCTTGGGGCCAGGGAGAGAGGATAAAAGTGGACAAAGTAGATTCTGGACCAAGACATCCTGAATTCAAATCACAGCTCTATCACTAAACAGCTGTGCAGCCCTGGGAAACCTAATGAGCTCCGTGTCTTCATGTCCTCACCTGTAAAATGGGCATAGCAATGATATCACCACATGAGGTCATGTAAGGGATTAAATATGTTAAGGAACATCAAGTTGGCAGAGTGCTCAGCAGCGGTAGCATCTAGTGCTAGCTCATGCCCTCCTCTAGGAAGCCCTCAACAATGACCTTGGTCCAGATGATCTCTTCCTCCTCAGAATTTCAGTGCTATGGAAGTGGAAGATTGGAACTTTAACCCAGGTGGTCTGGCTCTGCATCGTGTCTTTCTATCCCATTTCAGAGCATCCTTAAACTATATCTGCTCACCCCAAGTAGATGGAATGGAGAGCAGTTTGATTGAGTGCCTGAAAATGAGGGCACTGTGAACCCCCAGAAGATAATCAAGTCCCTTCATGACTTCACACCTGGTTTGCTGACAGATGAAAGAATTGTGTTCTCTATGCAGGTACAAGCTTCACAACTGGATCATGCTGGGTTTGAGGGGCCACCCTTGGCTCCACTGTGCATAGGAGCTGAGCAGACAGTATAGCACAGGGGATAAGGATACTATAATCTGAGCTGGACCTTCCTGGGATTGCATCTGAGCCTGACCATATGGAGGAGAGCTGCAGAATGTGTCCCGGAGGTGGAAGTCCCAGAAGGGAAGAGAAGGAAGCAATCTAACTGCTTCCCATCCTTCTGCAGTCTCTGGTATATAAACCCTCAACGGCCAGTGATGGGCAAGGAGAAAGTTTCAAATTAGGCAGGAGTTTGGTGTTTCAGTTGGATACAATTATAATAATCAAAATAATCTGAACATTTTAGATTATGTCCAAGAGGCATTTATAGTATATGCTGATTGCAGGGAAGGAACATTTAGAATTGCATGGTTGGGAGAGCATACAGAGAAATAAAATTAATCCACATTTACACCTCACTTAGTAGAAACTGGTCAGCAAACTACTGCTAATGGCTGAGAAATGCTGTCCAGCCTTAGGCTGATGTGTAGGTTCCAGCTCCTGTCAAATTCTGGAACCACAGAGGCCTCCTGAATTTGGTGTACTGCTGGCAAACTGAGCTTGTGGCTGAGCAGGCTGGCATCTGATGGTCACATGAAATGACCATCAACAACTCCAAGTCAGATGGCAAGCGTCTGCTTGTCACATATCCAAGAGAACTACCAGTGCCTGGGTTGAACTTCTAGGAGAGTTGATCACATACACAGGTGTTCTTGGGACCGTTATATGTGGCTCTCCTACCACACACTTAACCAGCCTGCCCAAATGTACTGAGTTTGACACCAAGAATAGGTAGAGATTAGTTCTCCCTATCCGCCCAAAACACAAAGCTTGATCATTAATTGCAGCAGAAACTCGGTACAAAATGTGCTTAATAAAACTCAGACTATTCACAAGATTGAGAATTAATGAAAGATGCCCAGTACATTGGGAAAGATGAAATGCCTCTTCCCATATTTATAAGTTTTATCTAGCTAGCAATCTACAATTCAAATAACTTTCTTAATTTAATAAAGAAGTTATTTAAAATTAAATCTGGAAAAGCCTCACACCTCCAGCATATGGCTTCGGTGAAATATCCCTCAACATGAAAATATAGACAGTTAGTTTTTTCTTCCAAAGTGAATCACTGCAAGCTTCTATTCTTGGTTTATTATGCTTTCTGTATCTCTGCTCATTTTTCACCAGTATTGCATTAAGTATTGATATTGATTTCTTGTAAATGGGACTGAAATAGATGGGCCACAGTTTTTTGTTATTGTTCGGTGGCACTTGTATGTAATTTATTATGGCTGCAGTGGAAGCTGCCCCTTGCTGCCATGGCTTAAATTAACTGTGCCACACTCTGGCCTCTGCTCGTCACCTATATTTCTCGTTTGATATCAAAAATTATTATGTATAAAATCTTCTCTTTCCTTCTCTCCCCACTCCATCAGAACAATAACTATGCCCCTAGAACTGTTTTAGAAGTTTGTGTCGATGACTTCCATCACTAATGGTTAATGTAGCAGTAGGAGGAAGGTGACTGTTTCTTCTAGCAGCTGAGTTCTGCTCTGTTTTTGGGAGGCTGGGCAGACATGAGACGAGGATTCTTGTCCTGGCCTTGTCCCCACTTACCCGGCCTGCATCTCTCTCTGGCTGTGGTTTTGTGGAGACACTTTCATGACTGACGAGACTGCACTCTAGGGTCCAAGAACTAAGGCATCCTTGCCTAGGGGAGTGGCCAAGGGAAAGCTGATGGATAGGAGGGAGGCACCAGAGTGGTCTCTGGGTACTAGGCCAGCTGGGCTGAGGGCATCGCTTGAAGGCAGTGTGCATTTTCGCCTGGGGATGAGCAGTCTTGGGTGTCCCTTCCAAGGGGTAGTGCAGGCCTACAGAGGGGAGGTACATCCTGACGCCAGGGAGTGGCCCCCACCAGCGCAGGAGAGGACAGTGAGAGGGAAGTATACTGGCAAAGGGAAGAAAAGGCAGCCAATTCTCTTTCTGTCCTGAAGTTGGAGCTGCTTTCCTTGGCCAGGTCAGAAATCCCACATAGTACAATCCTGGAGAAGAGCAGAAACCATCACCTTTGTATGCTCAGGGCCCTGAGAGTTCCCCAGCTGTCTCCTCTGCAGAAACCATCACCTTTTATGCTCAGGACCCTGAGAGTTCCCCAGCTGTCTCCTCTAAGGCCCTGTCTGCATTTCACAGTTTTGTTGTGCATGTGAGCTTCTGGCCTGTGTGTCTTACACCAATTTGGTGGCTCTTGGGAGACAGAAGAGGGTGAGAGATGGAGTCACTATGATTGGGGGAAGAAGACAGGCTAAGTATTAACATGTATGTATGTATGTTATTTTTTTTGTGTGTGTATGTGCATGTGTGTGTGCAGCCAGTGGAGTATGAGCCTCTTATCTCTGAGACATCCCTTACAAAGGACATGTTTGAGTCACATCTTGGACTTGATATTTTTGTTTATGTGGCTCCTGCTCCAAATAATTCATATTAGGCATGAGGGTTTCTGCTGCAGGAAACTTACAAAGTGCTTCATACAAGATGCCCACTGCTTCTGTGCCCTCCGCTTCCTAAGGAAGCCAGTTAAATTTTTGTGCATTCAGTTTGGGGCAAAACAGTGCCTATTAATTAGAGTATCATTTCTATTGATAATGGGGCCCATAGGCCTTCTGCTGAAGTGGACATGATCTTTTGTGGTGCATCCGTTTCAGTGCTGCTCGTGTGAATTAGGCCTGATTGCAGCATGAAGGGCCCTCCTTGAGTTTCTCTCTCTGACCTGATAACTCCCCATTCTTCCTCTAACCACTTTAAGTAGGTCAGCTGCCTTTCATTCTCCCCGTCCCCAGATCTTTTTCAAAGGGAGCTCTGCTCTTGCTGAACCTGGGGCCTTCACAAGCTTGAAACATTTTCCAAACATGCAGACAGAAGGCCTCCACTTCCAGAATGACCCTCAGTCTTTACCTCCTTTCTTTCTTCCTTCCTTTCTTCCTTCCTCCCCAGAAACAATGTGGCAAGAAGAAAGCACACAGTTTACACACAGGTGCCCCCTGGGTAGATCTTACCAGCTTGCAAAGGCTGATTGCTAAATTCTCAGGTGTTTTACTATCTGTTTTTTAAACATAGTTATTATTAAAAATTAAATTATATAGACTTACAATTAAGTAAATTATATCAAAACCAAAGGAAATAAATATTCAACATTCATCATTTGCTAATGACCTTATAATATTTTGCTATTACCTGTGCTGGAGGTCTGCAGTGCTTTCCAGTTAATATTTCAGGTTGAGGTGGGGGTGCTGGTGCATGCCTGTAATCCCAGCATTTGGCTGACACAGGAGGACTGCTGCAAGTTCAAGGCCAGTCTGGACTACATAGCAAGACCCTGCCTCAAAAAACAAAATACAAAACAAAACAAAAAACAATAAAGCTTTATGCATTGTGTTTCTGGCAGGCCTCCACCTACCTAGACTGTTCTACAATAAAGTAGCTGCCCATATGAATAAATAGGCAGGTGTGGCTGTGTTTCAGTACAACTTTACTTACAAAATAGGCAGACTGGGCCAAGTTTGCCAGCTCCTGATCTAGGTCCCTGGGGTACCTAGGTCTGTAAGTATCTGCCTGGTGAAAACTGTATCATGATGAGCTATTGCTCATCTCTTTCTCATTCTACCACCCATGACCTTACCTTGGAAGACTGAAGTCAGCCATGGCAGGAGTGTTTACACCATGAGAATGGGAAAACACTGACACCAGAGCTGCTCCTCTTGGATAGTTTGCTGAATGGTCTCTAGCACACCATGGGTACACTGGGACCTGGACTCCACATTGCATCAACTGGATGGTCTCAAGCACATTACCTAACTCTTTGTCATTTAGTTTCCTTGTATGAAGGTGGGATGAAGGGACATAGCGCATGGAAAACCCACGGCCCTAGACCTGGTTAAAGGGGCATTCACAGTTGAGTTGACAGTGAATCCTGGCCAAGAAGTAGCCCAGGATACTGGAGGACAGATACATTGACCCAGCTATATCACAAAAGTATCAAAATGTGAAGTAGAAAGATCTAGATCTGACCAGTCACTCTCTCACCTGAGGACCTCTGAAAGCTGATTGTTGGTCCTTGGCAATACTATTTCGACTTGAGCATGCACCCCAAAGTGATCCCTCTCATCTGGCTCCCGCCTACACTTACAGCTGTCCCCCGCTCACTCACCCAAGGCTCCATCTCCAGAACAAATGTCCTTCCCGAGGAATCTGCAGCCACACCCGTGTGCCCACCCTTGCTGTCTCTCCCAGCAGCTTCCTTCCTTGCCCCAACTCTGAACCCTCATGGGCAACCACTGTCTGTAGCTATCTCAGCCTCTGCCAGGCAGATCTCCTAATCCAAAGGCTCCTGTGTCCTTCCAAAGGAATCCATATCTGTCTCAGACCTGCATGATCCGGTCCCTGTACCAGTCATGTTTCTTAGTCTCTGTATCTTACATTGCTTTGTCATCTTGGGGAGCCTTGTTGACCACAGGGAGACTGATGCTCCCAGCATTAGCTAATTCTGAGGGGTAGCAAACAGTGAGCAGGTACATTCCCTGATCAGTGGTAAGCCAAAGAAGCCAGAGCCCATGGACTCAACCATCTCTTGTATCCAACTCAGGCATCAAGCCAACAGGTCCTCTGCCTGAAGCCACTCTTAGGCTGGGTACCTAACAGCTAAAGACTACCCAAAGCCCGGAGACCCTACGTCAGCCAAAACAACCAGTCCTGAGCCACTCGTCCTGCTCTGGACATCACAGTAAAGGCACCTGTGCTTTCCCGCCTCCTGCCTTGGCCCCTGAACAATATGGCCCACCTGCCCACCCTGGCTCCGATCTCTTTGTGCTGTCAGTCACTTCTATAAATTAAGCCCTAGGTACAGTCATAAAACACTCCTCAATACCTCTCCAATCACATCTTTTTAAAATTTTGATTAGCAGTACATGTTTATGGTCCATAATGATTACATGTCTCATGGGGAGCTGGCACAAGTACAGCATCATATCTTAATTCTTTTTTCATTCCCTTCCTTTCCTCTTCCTTCTCCCTCCCTTAATCTCCTGGTTCCCTTTTATTTCACAAAAGCCCTTTCTCAGAAACCCAAATTATAAATAAAGAGGAAAATAAAGATAGATAACATGAAGCTATTGTTATCTATCTTTATTTTCCTCTTTATTTATAATTTGGGTTTCTGAGAAACCATGCAATATTTAAGCTTGCAGGTCTGATTTATTTCACTTAGCATTATGGTCACTTAACACGATGACCATACAAATTTTCCTACAAATGACTCAGGTTTAACCTTCTTTATGGCAGAAGGAGTTAACGCTGTGTATAACTGCCACATTTTCTTTATCCATTCATCTGTTGATGGACATCGAGGCAGTTTCCAGTATTTAGCTGCTATGAATTGTACTGCTATAAATATGAGTGTGTATGTATCACTGAGCTATGATGTCTTTATCTCTTTGAGGAAGATACCTAGAAGAGGAATAGCTGATTGAATGGGATTTCTCGTTTCAGATTTTTGTACTCTTACATGATATTGTTTCTGATACCTTGCTGAGTGCAAGCCCCAGGAAGGCTGCTGTAGGGCTCCAGGAGTGTTTGGCCAGACATCTGCACACCTCTCTCAGCCAGTGCCAACCACTGGCTTACCATTGTCATGCATCCGTTTCCGCCATAGGTCAGGCCTGGGCACTGGGCTTCTTTGTCTTCTCCTTTCCCTGGCACAGAGTCAGGTGCATAGGGGTGCAGTGTAGCAGAGGAGGACCACTGCTACACTAGGCAAGGACCCCCCACAGGGAGAGGACAGAGGATATTTGCAAACAGGTGTTGCTGGGGCTTTCTTGGAGGATGTGGTGAGTGTGTAGGAAGGGAAAAGGTGTATGGGAACAAATAGGTACCAAGTGTGCTGGGCAGAGAGCACCATGAGCAACATCATTATTTGAGCTGTGCTGCAAACCCTCTGTTTTGACTTAACTGCTGCCCCTCTCCTGCCTTGGCGACTGCTACAATTCTTCGGGCAGTCTGTGCCCTGCATAGGTATGCTCCCTCTTGCTCAGGATCTTTGCACGTGCAGGTCCTTTCTGGGAACACTCTTTCTGCCTCAAACTCCACCACCAGCAGCACTGCCAGCATTTCTGTCCTTCCACTCTCAGCTCAGAGGTTAGAGAATTTGGCTTTGTCCTTCCAGAGCCCTTCAGTTCCTCTGCCATCTCCTTGCATGACTATCTTTCCTTTATTATGTATAACATGTTACAATTGGATGGACTATTTTTTGCCCAGATTTGTATAAAAATGCTTTGCCTCCCTGGATAAAAGTACGAGGAGAACAAAGCCCACCTCCAGTTTGCTCAGCAGTGGTCTCCTCTTCCTGACACACACCTGGTACGCAGTGGGTAACTGATACTTGGAGACTGAGGGAGTTAGGTCCAGCTAGGGGCTGCATGCATGAATCCAGCATTAAGGGAAACCAGGTAGATGAAGCCAGTGAAACCATATCATTGTCATTGTCATTGTCCTTGTCATGACATGGAAGGGCTGGGGGTCAAGGCCACTGAGTTTTCTGCCAAAAGCCTGGGATTTGATGCACGTGGAGTTTGTGGGGGTCCTTTGAGTGGTGATGGAATGGGCCCTCTTACATCCTTTTAATGCATTCTGCCTGGGATAACAAGATCTGCTTTTGCAAGTCAAAGTTGAGTAGGTAACAGGTTTGTTTGCAGCTTTAACAAATCAGGCTTTTAACATCAGAAAGCCAGGCAGAGTGGCTGTAAATTGGAGAGATCATTTTAGTTTAGCTCCTGGTAAATAGCATTGTGTCCAGGAAAGTGCAGCCAGACAGAAGAGCAAGAAAAATGCATATCAGGACTCCAGGTCTTTTAAACTTGCAGATGCAGGGAATCTCAGTTACCTGCCCCAGACTCCACCTTGGGCTGGGGTGAGGCTGGGAGGCTGCTTTCTGGAAGCTCTTTACCAGACAGACATGTGATGTGGGCAAAGTTTGAGTCTTGACAGCTCTAATTTCAAAGTTGGGCCCACAGGAGGTCTCAGAGGCCGGATAGGTGCCTAGGTAGGCTCAGCATCTAGGCTAGCGGCTGCCTGTCTTTGATTGGGGGTTTGCAGAAAGCTGATGGAGGGGGTTCAGATTCCGGTGATTTGTGTTCTACTTGCACTGTCCTTTCAGAGCAAAGATCGAGTTGGCTTGTTCGCTGCCATATTTCCAAGGCCTAACTTAGCACCCCACAGGTCTTTCATAATGGAAGAAAGAAAGAGCAGCAAGAAAAGAGGGAGGGAAGCAGGAAGGAAATGGGGAGACAGGCTCTCCATTCTCCCTGACCCCGTATTCTGTATAACAAATGACTCTTGTTTCATCTCCAATCACCAACTCCTCTGGGTCCCCACTACCCTTTGGCTGGAGTAAAGTCTGCCATCCCTCAAGGCCTCCACCTCCTGTCCTGTTCTCGATTGCTACTTTTCTCTCCGCAAGGCTTCTTCACTTCAAGAGGAGTCCTTGTTTTCTCCTCTGCAAAAGTGACAGGTCATTTTTTCTCTCATCATTTTGGATTGCTGAAGGTTAGGACTCATGGAACCAAAGAGAAACACAGCCCACAGGCAGACCATAGTCAGGGTGAGTCTAAGCTGTTATGGGAGAGTGATTCAGGAGTCCTTAGATGTTTGTCCAAGAGCAGAAGGGACTGTTTTGTCTGTACTGTCATTTGCTTCTCTGTCTTGTCTTATTTCTCTCTCTCTCTCTCTCTCTTTCTTTCTTTTTTAAAATTATCTTGCCTGCAACAAAGCCGTAAATTATGCCTGGGAAGACAACAGCCCAGAGAAAACTAGTCCCTTCCTTCAGTCTCACACACATTTCCATGGAGGAGGCATGCGGTGTATGACCTTGGTCATGGGCCACGGTCTGAAAAGCCTTCTGAAAGGTGTTATAAGCATGTCTGGAGTACAGGGGGTCGTCAGTGACTGACTGGAGGTGACCCTGTGTTTCAGCTTTTTAGCACTGACCAGTCTATTGAATGACATAACAGGTGGCTGTATCACCTTTTACAAAAGGCCAACAGTCTCTTGTCTCCTCTTCTGCAGAACATACAGGAGTGGCAACTCCAGAGTGGCAGTACAACCACTACTTACTCAGATACTGAGTGTTCACAGTGTGCCTGGCTCTGCACCAGGGCTGAGTCATGTAGTGCCTGGGCCATGGCAGCTCATAGCAGCCCGCAGTAGTGACTAAGCTGCCCCGGGGCCCAGGACTTGTTAGCTCCTTGACCTTGTATAAGTTGTTTAATGTTGTTAGGGCTGAAGTATCATCCCTGTAAAATGAGAATAATACTAATAATATGGGCCTTAAATGCCCTTGTGAGGATTAAATGAGCTATATACTCATAACTCCTAGTGAAGTGCTTAGCTATCCTAAGTGCTCCGTACATGTTAGTATTTGCTATGAGGGCAAATGTGCTTCCTCCAAATCCTATATGTTTGATCTGGTGAAGAAATCGAGGCTTAGAGAAGGCTGGACCAAGGGCTCTGTGTTACGGGAAGGAAAAAAAGTAAGGTGGGCTCATTCTTCATCTCACTCTTAGTCATGATTGTGTGGGGCTCAGTGTGTTTTCTTTGCCTCCACAGTCCCCATTTGTGGGAAGAAAACTGGACTGTTTACAAAGTACCATCAGATAACATCCCTCTTATCCAACACTTTTCTGCACATCTCCCAGTACACATGTACTAGAGCTCTAATGCATATACCTAGGAGCAGGATTATTGTGTCATAGGCAGGGCTACAATATAATTTACTCTTCAGTCCAGGACACTTTAATGAATAAAAGTGACTGTTATTAATACATCTATTGGGACAGTAGTGTTTTCTAAGGACAATTCTAGCTTGCTGCATACATGCATTTATACAGAACCCATAATGAAAAACACAAGAAATTTAGAAACCTTTTAAATCTAAATATCCCTCTCCCAACATACACAATTGCAGGCTTGGAATTTTACCTCAAGTTTTAGTCAAAGTCAAAATTAGTTTGGATTTACCTGTATGACTTCCATTCTGTTTGCTCATATTCTGTCTTGTAGCAAGTCACATTTCCTGTGATCTCTTAGATTTTCCTCAGTGAATGTCTTTTAGATGTTCTTTTAGTGACTCGAGATCCATTGGTGGCAACCTCTTAGTATTGGCTCTTAAAATTATATGGAATTGCTTTTTATTTCAAACTATTTTATTAGAAGTAGTTTTATTGGATAAAATGTTGGGTTAACATTGTCTCTCAGTACTAAAATGACATTGTCCATTGTCATCTGGTCTCTATCACCAAGGTTGAGAAATCTGCCACCGGTCTAATTTCTTTGTGGACAGTCTGTCTTTCTGGTTGTTTTTAATGCTGTTTTGCAGTTTCAGTATACTATCCCTAGGTGCATCTTTTCTATTATTTTCTGGATTTATGAATTCATATCTTTCATCAGTTTGAGAAATTTCTCAAATATTTTCTCTGAAAAAATACATTTTTATGTTCTTTAGAGATTTTGGTTAGATGTGATTTAGAATTTTTTACTTCTAATATTCATGGATATTAACCTTTCATATTTTCTGTCTCCTTGACCTTTGTGCTGTATTAACATGTAACTTGTTTCAGTTATACTTTCTAGTTCCCAAATCTTGTCTTATCTGTTTAATCCATATATTTTATTTCTGATTTAAACAATAATCCCATTCTTAAATTTTGGTGGGTTTTTTCTCAGATATTCTTGGTTATTTTGATGATCATTTATTGCTTGCTTATTTTTACAATTCCAGTTTCAGCTTACAGTTACTACACAGTTATTACACAGTTACTTCATGTTTTTTTGTGTAATAATTCTAAGTTCCGAATTAACAGTCCAAGTGTATTGTTTGATGTGGCTGCTACCTTTAAATCATGGTTATTTGTTTCTTTGTGCTTTGATGGCCTTTTTTTGTGGGACACTATCAACACCTACTTCATTGTAGGAATTCTATAGACCTAAGTAGGGACGGTTTCCTGTCAAAAGCCTTTGTATTAACTTTCTTTCTGGGTGCTGAAAGAGCTTCAGATATGGAGACCCTTGAATTCTGTTGAGCATCCCTTATTTAGTGGAGTGCCACAGGCTTAGATCCTGCCTTGCTTGTGGCCCAGATCCTGGTGTCTCAGAGCTGACACCGAAATTATCACTCAGTGCAACATTTCTTTGTATCTGCTACTACAGATCCTGTTTAGCTAAGGCTTATGTCTTCTGGGACTAGGGTATGGAGAGGAGATACTTAGACATTGACTTTGCCTATAAATCTAGCTATGAAAATAACAAATGCAGCAGGCTGACCCTTTAGATGATACTGTCTTCTGCATGTTAGAATTCCAGATCCATGCCCTTCTCAGAGATACAGTGACCATACCTACAACGTGAGCAAAAAAGTCACACTGGCCTTTTTATGAGACTCCTTAGAAGATAAAATCATTTATTTGGAAGAACTCTGATTTTCAAAACAGTGACTACTGATCACCCCTGTTCTGCTGTCCACCCCTGTTTCTCCAGGGTAGCTTGATATGCCTTTTTCTACATATCTAGTGAGTCATATCCCAGGAGCCCAGCTGATTTTGAATTTTCTTTTTTTTTTTTTTTTTCTGTTTGCGGCACCGGGGATTGAACCCACAACCTTGCACCTGCCAAGACAGGCACTTAAGCCGCTGAGCCAAACTCCTGGCCCTGGTTTTTTGAGGCAGGGTCGCACTGTGTAGCTGAGGCTGGCCTTGCGCTCGCGTTGTAGCCCAAGCCGGCCTCAAACTCACAACGCTCCTCCTATCTCAGCCTCCTGAGTGCTGGGATTAAAGGCGTGCGCCACCACACCTGGCTTGAATTTTCAATAAATAAGGAGTACTTTTAAAATTATGTTTGTTTTAAATATTGAGTATGGCAAATGTATAATGAAAAATTTTGAAATTTAAGTATAACTGGGCACCCTCTGTTTTATCTGGTTACCCTAATAAAAATATAATGCACACCATAGCTTTTTAATACATAGTTATAATGATTTTTAAAGCTATGCTCTTTCCACAGGTACCCTATTGCACAGTACCCATGGTGTTATGGTTTCTGTTTAGAAGAGCAGGGACGAGAGAGCTCCACACGTGAACTGAATGATTTTTCTGTGTGACGCGGAGGCAGGGCAGGGTTTGACCCCATGTCTGTCTGACTCTCAGAGCTATGCTTCCCTTCTCAGGTAGCTCCTCAGATAGCTACGTCGGTGTGTTTGATGGTGAGAAATCTGGTTCTTCTCTCATTTGTTTAGCAGCAAAGGGTCCAAAACCTTCAGTCCCTGTGAAGTTCCTAGCAGGGGCTCTGAGGCCTGATTGCCATGGGTGCTGACAAACCAGAACACTAAGTTCCCATTAAAATGTTCTTTTCTGGGAGAAGATAACAGGATAATAGGTATGTTACTTGCTTCCTGTAAAATGAGTGACAAAGAGTCACTTGAGATTAGAGTAATTCAGAACAAGTTAAGTCAATATCTGTTCTCCTTAGAGATCAATTTTTATTTTGAGGAGAAGAGAGGGAGGATAAAAGAGATCTAAAATAAAATTCAGTGTTCCTTCTCTAACCTCAACAAGCCTTAGGGACTCTGGGAGGGAAATCTCTGAGTGTGTGCAGGGAGATGGAGGTAGAGGGGAGAAGGAGGAAGTGTCATTTTCCGATTAGGGACACATGTTTAAGAGCCAACGAAGTGTCTATTCTGAATTCTTTGGTGGTCTCTGAAGGAAATTTGATGGATAAATGGTGTTTTAAGATGCTTAACCTTCTTGAATAGAGTACAGTTAAAAACTAAACTGACCACTTGGGTGATAGCTGGTATTTTTCTCCCTCTCCAGCCATCATAACAAATTATACTTGCCTGTGTGGCTGGGTCAGTGGGGTGTCTCTCTCTTTCCTATAGAAACCTGTTATAATGCAATAGATGATTTCATGCTGGTGCTTTTATGACATAAACAGTGGTTCCGAAATAGTGGTCATTGAACTGGTGTCAGGCTGCATTTGGATCAGGCAGGGAAGGCTCTAAGGTGCGTCTTCCCCAACCCTATCCCTAAAATGCTGAGTGAGCAGGCCTGGCTTGGGGCCAGGAAGCTATGCTTCTCACCGTAGTAGCCTACCAGGTGGTCTTGATGAACTGCCAGATGTGAACCTCTGGGAGAGGCGGGACATCAAGATGCCCCATCACACAATTAGAAAGTTTACATCAGACAAGTTTAGGATGTAAGCTGTCTTTGTTTTCTAAAAATGTACCTTGCTTTTTGCTCATGACAAGAAAACAAAAACAAAACAAAACTTAAGGAGTCAAATTAAGACAAGTGTCTTTTTAGAGAAGTTCAAAGGGGAACTTTTTTTTTAAAGGTGCAGACTTTTTAGTTTGTCATCTAAATACTTCCCCTAAAAGCAAACCAGACAGAGGTGAAAGATCTGGCTCTAGGAGCACGGACAACGAGGTGCTGGTTTGGCCCTTCCTGAGTTTTGACTGGACAGACTTAGATCCCTCACTGTCTGGGCCTCAGGCTTCCGAGGAGATGGCAGGGCAGTAGGGATGGAGGGAATCCCGAGCGGGAGGAAGGGGGAAGACGGATGGAGGATCCCAGAGCCACTTCTCAATCTTTTTATGGAATCCAATTATATTTTTCTTTTTCTAGCTTAGTTTTTACAAAGTAGTTTATTATTGTTATTTTTTTTTTTTGTTGTTGTTGTTGTTTTTGTGGCACTGGGGATCAAACTCACAGCCTCGCACCTGCCAGACAGGCGCTTAAGCCACTGAGCCAAACTCTCAGCCCTAGTTTTTTGAGGCAGGGTCGCACTATGTAGCTCAGGCCAGCCTTGTGCTCGTGTTGTAGCCCAAGCTGGCCTCGAACTCACAACGCTCCTCCTACCTCAGCCTCCCGAGTGCTGGGATTAAAGGCGTGCGCCACCACGCCCGGCAATTATTGTGTTCTTGAATGCAATGGCCACCCCCATCCTGCCTCCGACAGCTTGTAATTGGGTGTCATGGGGGACCGAGGCTTTACTGGGATCCTGGCTAAAGCTCTGCTCCTATGCCTCCTCGCACCCTTCATGCAGCTGCTTTGCAGAATCGTCTCTCAGCCCGGGCCGCCCTCCGCCAGGACCTCCTGCTGTCTTCTGCAGAAATGCACACCTACACATGCTTGCATTTGTGGATTTGCCCAGGTAATCTGCTTTACTGCGTAATTCCAGAGAGATAGTTCCCGTTTTTCAACACACCTGGGAATTGCCTGAAAGCACCAGAAAAACATCTCTTAAAGTATTAATAAATGAAAACTACGTCGGGAGTACATATACCAGATTGGAAGTGGTTATGTGCTAGGACAGTGGAGGTGAATCTATGGCACATATGCTGCAACAGGCTTTTTGTATCATCGAAAGCTCTGAACAGTTTGCCATCACTGTGCTGGGTGAATCTCCAGAGTTTTAGGGCTATTTTCATACAAAACAGATTCTCCTGTCTGCGACTACTGAATTAATTCCCCAAGAAGACATGCGTTCCCCTCTTTGTTCTCCCAGGAGTCCCGGGCACCTGTGGGGTTTGGAGGCCAGTGTGATGCCTGCCCAGCTTGCTCTCACTCCGATTGCCTCTTCCTGGCGTGGCTTGTGCAAACTCCACCTGCCCAGGGCATGGCTGCTGCCCATGTGGAATCTGTTGGTTACCAGAAGCCAACATGTGATGAACAAATTCCTCTCCAACATCACTGGAGAGAAAACAAATGTGTTTTTTCTGGATGTCACTTCTTCTTTTTGCTTTCCAATTTTCTGGCTAGCTGGAGTCACTTGTGGGGCCCGCAAGGTCTTCCTTATCTGATTATATCTATCGATTACAGCCTTGTTATACACAGGTGCCTCATGAGTTCTGGAGTCGTTAGGAATTGATCAACAGTCCAGCTAGGAAAAATATCGAACTTGGATAAAAGGCACATCTTAAAACACAGTCCTGCCTGATTTCTAATGTTGTTGTGGTTATTGAAAACTGACATGCTCCCACCTGCCTCTGATTGTCTCACAGGTCTGGTGTCAACTGGACTTGTAGTCAAGGTCAGAAACAATGTGGTTGGGATATAGGAATCTGGGAATTAATCTCAGTATCATCTATGCACTTATGATGCAATTGGAATTGGATGATCAAGATCTTTTGGAATAGCCCTGATACTATAGTCTTGGGTCCTCAAAATCTGTTGTCATAAAATCCATCTTAATGCTCAGAAACTGTGTAAATACACTCCAGTAGTCCCTTTGACCCCAAGTCAAGGTTACGGCTATGAAAGTCATGCTGTAATTTTAACTGCAAAGAAAATGGCCAACTGTGATGGTGGAGCCCCAATCTGCTGCTGACTCCACCAAGGTGCAGAAGCCAACATGGCAGTTTAAAGGGTGCCATAGATGTTAATTAAATTAAATTAAATTAATTAATTAATTATTTTGGTACTGGGGATCAAACTCACAACCTTATATCTGCCAGGCAGGCACTTAGGCCACAGAGCTAAATCCTCAGCCCTATTTTTTGAGACAAGGTCTCACTATGCTGGCCTTGAACTCACTTTGTAGCCCAGGCTGGTCTTGAACCCACAGCAATCCTCCTGTCTCAGCATCCTGAGTGCTGGGATTAAAGGCATGTGCCACCATACATGACTTTAATTCATTTTAAATGTCCACAAAATAATAGATTTGTAGTCAAATATCCATGGCCTTGGACAAAGGTCATCACTGAGGTGTATCAGTTGAGGGTGTTACCACCCACTCAGCTCCTTTGACAATTTAGCTAATGGCTAAAGAGGTACCAGGTGCAGCCAAATCTTTAGGCGATTGCTCCCATAGAATAAGGGGGTTTGCAGAGTCAAAAAAGTGTCTGAAAATTCTGTATTCACCTGTGCGCTGCTACTACCTGCCTTACAGAAAAAAAAAATAGATTTCCTCAAATTATTCCATCTGTGAAGGGCTATTTGTTCAAACTTGTTGCCAGGAAGAGGGTGGAAATTCCATGGATTAGCCCTCTGCATTGGGATGATAAACAAGTGTCTAGTGAGTTCTGTGTCTACAAAAATTATTCAAATGAAGCATACATTGGACTAGTGTATTCTCTGTGCTGTAATTGATGTGACTTTAACTATTTGCCTTTTGGAGGGAGATGGTGAGAGGGACAGACAGAAAGAGAGAAAGACAGAGGGAGAGGGAGGGGGTCTGCTCTTCCTGTGGAATATCTGAGATGACTGCAGTGGGCCTGATGCTCCCTCACAGCTCTGCTCCTGTGTCCCCGTCTCCCCTGGGGATGCCAAGTAAGGTTCTGTTTAAGGGCAGTCATGCTATGAGGCTCCCACACACAAGCCAAGTCAGTATGCATTCAACTTAGTTAAGGAAGCAGATTTATCCTAACGTTGGAGGAAAACCTAGCAGGCTGGGTTTGAGGAAGCAGGATGTTGGCAGCCAGCAGGTGCCCCAGTGAATTTCCCAAGGGGGCTGCTGTTTCTAGATGCTTCGGGCCTCATACACCTTTAGAGCAGCCCCTCGATGAAACTCATTCCTGATGTCATTGTCCTTTGCTTCTCAAAAGCCATACTCCCAGAGTAAGAGTTTTATATCTCACATCAGGCCCCAAATGTCCTTTTGAGGGAGGGTAAACATTTATTATCTCACTGTTTTTGCAGATAGAGAGATGGTGTTTGGATTTCCCCACTCAACAGTACATAGCTAAGGATTCATATCTATATCTCTCATTCCTCCCTCTTTTCACTTGGTGACATTTCTTTCAGATTCCTTTGGAATCTGAGATTTTTATATTGCTGTTCAATAGGAAGGGGGTGATTTTCAAAGAATTATCCTGCTCCTTTTTCTATGTCCCACATCCTTTGATAATTACCTCCAAACTAATTAAAGATATTGACAATAGTAGTATCGTTATTGGGTATTTATTAGTTTCATTTCATTTAATTACAAGAAACACAGTAGTCGGTTACTATTATTATTATGCCCATGTAACAGATGTGGAAACTGAGGCTCAGGGAAGTAAGCACTGTGAGATACTCACTGTGCTAGTTTCCTAGGGCTATGATGACAAGGAAACACAAACTGGAAGGTGAAAACACAAGAATTTATTCTCTCACAGTTATAGAAGTTGAAACCTGAAAACTACATTGTTGGTAGGACTATGGTTTTGCTGAAGACTCTACAGGAGGATAAAAGTTTGGAAGCAGCTCTTTATGTACTCTTGACTTTTAGCTTCTAGAAAATTCAGCTAGGCCTCTGATGTAGCACCAGGCATTAGCAGAGACACAGAAATGCCCTTGTGAATATGTTGTGATCCTCTATCCTCATTTTCCACTTTATGCAACACTTTCCTTCACTTCTTGTTATCTAGGGCCATTTTTTTAATCAACTCTAAGCCAGTCTTAAGTCATGTAATCTGCTCTGTTCCTTAGAGTTTCTCATACAATATATTGTTTTATCAGCTACTTGAAATGTACACAGTATTATATAACATACACAAAAGATACATGGACCTACCACCCTGACTGAATAATAATTTTATATAACATACACAAAAGGTATGTGAACCTGCCTCCCTTCCTGAATAATAAAGTGACTCATTCAATAGGTAAAAGCTTTAGTTTTCTCTCACTTTCTATTTTATTTTGCTTAACTACAGAGATCGATTCTGAGAAACCACGGAGAGACGATTTTATCATGTGTGAGCAGCCTAGAGTGTGCTGACCCAAAGTCAGTGGGACCAACAGCACAGCTG